>QLSS01000321.1:80327-133734 GCA_024372645.1 Trichomalopsis sarcophagae | reverse complement strand
ATTTTTATGTTATTTTTGAAAATATGAAAGCCTCCCCACACCCCCCCGCAGCACCCCCGCAACCCACCACTGAGCCCCTCCGCACCCCCCACACCCCCCACCAAATAACGTAAAAAATCATTCATTAAAAAAGAACAATAATGTTCGTAATTAATAATTAATTTATACAATAAATTGTATGTACACACAAATCAAGAAGACTAGAAAAGGAGAGTGAACGAAATAGGAGTTTGAAGTCAGAAAATACTGAAAACTTTTTCAGACACCTGCCGCTGCGTGGTGGCGCGTCAAGCAGAAGTCTTCTGATGACGTCACTCGCGCATGCGTAGATGCAGCTAATTGGGAAATTAAATTTTGTTATGAAAATAAATAGTCTCTGTGAACCTTACAAGAATAAAAAATTAACAATAAACAAAAATTGCCGAATAAATATGTTGACAATCAATGTATTTATTCGTTAAAGATTAGGCACTGGTCATACATTTTTAGTCAATTTTTAAAGTGAATACTTCTATAGGCTCGCTAGGTACACATTTTTATCGGGGAGTGAATCGAGAAACAACCGACCGTCACGCAGTTATACTGAACGGCAGATAGAATTGAAGTTAATTTAAAACCAACAAAACATAAATTTAAATGATGAATTTCTAAAGCGTCAGATAAAAAACATTAGCACGTGAATTCTGAGTTCGGTGCTTACTATGATCAAATATTCATTTTATATTTAATACTTTTGTACATTCATTTAAATAATACACCAAGTAATAAATAACAAATAGTTTTAAAATTAAAACCACAACCAAAACTGGGAGGTTGGCGAGCGAAGCTAGCAGGGGGGCGAAGCCCCACTAGTATATATATACAGGGTGACCCAATTTAAACAGGCACCGCTCATAACTCGTCAGGGACAGCCACAATCGAAAAAATGGTGGAGACCAAAGTTGTAGGATATCGAAGAGGCAACCCGATGGTGACCTTGTATTTGACCTTGAACGCGTTTTTCAAGGTCATTTGAAGGTCAACTTTGGATTTTTAAATAGGAACCCCATTCTTTTATTGCGGGAATAGAAAGAGCGGTAAATTTTACGTTCAGAGTGGTATGTTCGGTTGCGGCACTGAAGGTCATCTCAATGTCCTGCAGCCAGAATGAAACCCCACCTACGTAATTCCTCTAGCAACCCCAAATTAAAAAAAAGTCGTAGAGACCAAAGTTGTTGTATAGGGGGGGGGGGGAGAATTCTGACCTCGAATTTGAGCCAGTCCTACAAGGTCATTTCAAGGTCAAATTATTTTTTTTCAAACAGCACCCACTTTTTCGACTCCGGATCCTGAAAGCTGTAAAATGTTGCACTTTAAACGAAGTAGTAAATTTAAAATAGAGGAAAATATTTTAATCAATTAGCGTACCATTTCCTGAGTTTTGTCATCATTATAAAACTTGATGTCCAGGATCCACGACGAGGACTTGATTGGATAGATTCACATCATGTTTTCTCTACTGGTAGAAGCTTCCGCATACATGGTACTTGCACAGATAAATACTTAAGGGGATATAACGTTTTTAAAACCTAAAAAGAAGAATCAGTTTTAAATTTACATGAATCACTTCGATTGATTTGAAATGTTTTATACTTAAATAACTTAACTTTACCTACATATTAAGAAATTGATTATTTACTTATTAAGCACGTAATTATCTTTAAAAATCAAATAAGTAAAAATAATTGAAAAAAGGTTAAAGTTTTGACTCATTTGATTTTAAAAAAATGTTCTGGTTATTCAAATTGAATTTCCGTCATTCGTACTAAAACTATTGGTTTCGAAAGTATGTTAAAAAGGTTTCAGCCCGTTTTGTCCAGACATTTTTCAAGAATCGCGTGGACAAAAAAATTAAAGATTTTTATCAAAAAAGCTTACAAAAATTTTAATATTATTATGTAGGTGAAATTAAGTAATTTAAGTGTAATAAGTTACAAATCCGTCAAATTTATTTGTGTAAATTTCATTTATAGTTGTTAAAAGTACCTATTTATGAATTTCAACTAGCGGGATATCCTGGCTTGCTTGAATTATTATAGTACATACATATTATAAGCAGTTAATTTTGTTTGGGCACATTGTTTTCAATTATCAATCTTTGACCATTTGGAAAAAAAGTTTTTATATTTATTTTACACACATTTATTATTTGAATCAGAAATAAATTGCATTATGTTTTTTTAAATAACGTTGTTATTTTTTCATTTAATTTATTCATAAATTATTATTGTTTTAAGTATACATAGATATACATACATACGTATGTTTGTATACATATGCTATACACACATACATGTAAACACGCATGTTGAAAATACATATGTATAAGCAGAATTATAAAGTTTGTAATACATACCATGTCGTCACACAGATTATACACACAATTACTGGCAACAGTTAATATAATTGTTTAGTGATAATTCCACTGTATAAATATTTTAATTCTATTAGAAATATTTTTGCAGCAGAAATTGGTAGGTACTTAAATTTTTTGCACTTTTATATTAGATAAGTAATACTAAACAACCAACAACACTAAAAAATGTATGTTCATTATTTAAACTTGTACAATATGTAAGCTGTAAAATATTGTATTTAACACGATAATAATTAATTAATAACATACATATTAATATAAAATATTGCATCTAAAGTTATGTTAATGTAAAAAAATTTTTATCTAACGTATAACAGAATATTTATTATTGTTAACAAATGAAGATTGTACTTTTTACATCATTTCATTTAATATTAAAAATAATACGAATATACATTTTCTATTAAAATTTTTTTATTAATGTCTTGTATAAAAAAAGTTCTGCAATACGTAATGAAGGTATTTCTTGAAGAATCAATTTACTTAAAATTAAAAAATGTTTGATATAATTTCAAGTCATAGCGATTATTCTAGAAAATATTGTTTAAGAGCTAAATATTCCGATTAATTACCCATATTTTAAATGTATGTATAAGTTTGATTTCACTTCATAAAATTTAATAAGTTAAAATAAATCTTTTACTAAAATACAATTTTAACTATTTTATAAGTTATCTATTAAAATTTACTTTTAACACTTTTGGAATTACAAAATATTTATTTATTATCTATTTCATAAAAGCTTCCTAATCAATAAATTATTTTATAATAAAAGTTAATAATTACTATTTGCAATTAAATAATTGTTTAAGTAGTTTTGTATTTATTATTTTTTGCAGAAAACAGTCTAAGTTCTAGTAATGCAGTAGAATTTTTAAATTTATTTAGATATTTATCTACTTCAAATACTAATTTAATAATTGAAAATATGTGATTTGAGTCATTTTTTTTATTTTTGTAATATTTATAATCTAAGTAAATATGCCGGACTATAGTCGAAGCGAAATTGTTGATATTTTATTGATTTTGGGAGAGTGTCGAAGAAATTATAATGCAGCAGCACAATTATATCGGAGGCGTTTCCCAAACAGAAATCATCATCCATCTCGAAGTACGATCCAGACAATTGAACAGCGAGAGAGGCGAGGACCTCAAAGATCACGACAACGTCGTAGAGTAATGACTATCGAGCGAAATGATCCACGAGTCTTGGTGGTGCTTGCTATGATTCATTTAGATCCTCATATTTCAATTCGACAAATAGAAGTACGATCTGGCATCCCGAGAGAAACAGTGAGAAAATAACAAGACTCCATCGTTACCATCCATATCATATTACTTTGCCCCAAGAGCTAACAGAACGTGATTTTGAAAGAAGGTTACGATTTTGCCAATGGGCACAGGAAAGATTGCAAAACGATCCACATTTTTTCAGGTACGTCATGTTTTCCGATGAAGCCACTTTCCATAATACAGGTCCACTAAACCGACACAATTCCCACTATTGGTCCATTGAAAATTCTCATTGGACCCGTGCAGTCGATCACCAACATCAATGGAGTCTTGTAGTATGGTGTGGTATTGTTAATGGCTATCTAATTGGGCCTTACTTTTTTGACGGTAATGTTAACAGAGATAGATACCTCCATTTTCTGACAAATGAATTACCAAATCTGTTAGAAGATGTTAATATACAAACCAGAATGCGTATGCGGCTTCAACATGATGGTGCACCTGCGCATAGAAGTTTAGATGTTCAAGATTTTTTAAATCAAACATACCGTAATAGATGGATAGGTATTGGACGTGGTGAAGATCATGTTGAGTGGCCTCCACGATCCCCAAATCTCACGAGCCCAGATTTTTATTTATGGGGCTTTTTGAAAAACAGCTTTGTCCTTGTACCGCTTAGCAAGGTTGCGTAAAATTGAGACACTTTATCTGGCACCTCGCATTCGCCTTCTATCAAATTTTTATATCATTCTAATCACCGTGAAAAACTGAGTCTAATGGAATTGGTCCGAAAAATTTTCCTTCACTTTTCACTTTCACAGCAAGGAAAGAAAAATACCCCAACCACCGTGCCTGGCGAAGAAGCTCGTGAGGGGAAGTGAGCGCGGCGGCCGCCGCGGCAACAAGCGAGGGAAGCCGTTGCTACGAAGATTAGCGACGGCTGCGGCGAGGTAAGGAGGAGCGGCGGTGATTATAAACCAACGCAACTAACATTGCCGCGAAGACTTATGATCAGCTTGCGCTAGAACTTTTATTAAGAAAATTTAACAATTGTAAATATCGAATGTTCATGTAACACATTACCATTCGAGATGCATGCTAATAATTTGCAGGTTATCAGTAGGCCGATGATATAATAGCTGATATTTGAATATCGTTAATTATCTTCTGCTAACAATGATAATATCCAAATCTGTAACACAAGCATTTCTTCGGTAAAAAAGCAAAGTTAATGTCTCAGAGATTTCAAAAAAATGTCCTCGAGCTCTACTGATTTTCAGAGTATCTGAAATTGGCGCACAGTCGCGTAGAGGTACGCCCGTCGAAAGTCAACGATATTTTACAAAAAATAAACGGTTCACCGTCAGAGAAGTTCAACTTTCCGGAGGTGAATAGTTAGTTTTTTGTAAAATATCGTTGACTTTCGACAGGCGATAGCTTTACGCGACTGTGCGCCAATTTCAGATAGTCTGAAAATCAGTAGAGCACCAGAACTTTTTGGCGGCTTCTCCAAAAGAACTTCTTTGGCGGTGAATCGTTTATTTTTTGTAAAATATCGTTGACTTTCAACGGGCGATAGCTTTAAGCGACTTTTTGCTAATTAGGCATAGTCTGAAAATCAGTACCCACGTGAAAAGTCACACATGGTTCTCATGTGGTAATCATGTGGTTTCTACGTGGTTTTAATGTGGTTACCATATAGGATCCACATGAGAACCATGTAGGAACCAGGTGTGATTTTGCTGTGGGTTCCCATAAGGAAGCACGCGATTCCCACATGGTTCCCACATGATTTTTACATGGTCACTACAAGCTATGTGTGAAATAATTTGACAGAATGCTAATTATGCCAGTGTTAACCACATGGGAACTAAATGAAAACCACATAAATACCACATGATGACCATTTGGGTACCACATGATTCCCATATGGTCTACTGAAAATAATCATTTTTATTTTTTGATGTTAAATAAAGTTGTTAATAATAAGAATTTTTAAGCTTAGCTGACCAGTTTGGGTCTTACCATCGGGATGAAGTTGGCGATAAAACCGAGGCAATTTTGAAATTTATATAAGCGCGAAATAAATCATGTGTAAAGTTTGATATATTTCCGTGATAGAAAACAAATATTAAAAATATCAATCAATCATTTATATTTCATTTAATAAGTTAATAAATTAATAGCCTACTACAGTGCTCGAGCGCTCTGCGCCAATAATATAAAAGCGAAAATAATAGATAATTAACATAGATTATATGTAACGTTATAAATGAAATTTTTAAAAATTTTATAATATCCATAGTATTAATAATATTAATAATTTTTAACGTACTTGCAATTGTTTTCTTGTTTGCATGACTCCTCAGTTCAGCTGAAAAAAAATGATGACTTGATAAAAGAGATGAACAAGATGACTAAGAAGATGCGAATGCAGGATCAAATGATACAAAAGCAAACAAAAGAAAAAGTGTATGAAATTTTACAACCTATATTTACTATTAGACAAATCAAGAAGCTGCTAAATCCTAACAAAAAGTCAATTAAATGGAACAGTGATGATATTGCAACTGCAATAGCATTGAGCAGTGTGACTCCAAAAGGCTACAGATATTTAAGAAAAAAAAATGACCCTTTTTACGAGGCCTGCATGGATCAAGAAAGACGCCAAAGCGATGTTTGTTTTGTCTTCTTTCATGGACTACACACAGCTGGATTACCTCGTCACTTGTACATCGTCTCATGCAACGTAGAAAAACTGTCAACTATCTACGAACAAAAGAGCGCATCGAATACTCTGGCGCATACGACAAAGTTCTACGAATACCGCATGGCTCCTGGTGACTCGGCAGCCCAGTATATTTTCGAAAATCGAAAATATAGCCAACCAGTTAAAAGATATCAATGCGCCAGTATCCGACGTAATGATAATGGCCAAAATACTCAGCACTTTACCAACCAAGTTGAGCCCTTTTGTCTCGGCATGGGACAGTGTGGCGACAACGGACCAGACGTTCGACAAGCTGCGAGATCGGATACTTTGAGAGGAAGCCCGGATGATGATTATGGACGGCGTCAACACCGCCTTAGCCGCAACGAACATTTCCAGTCAATATTAAAGTAAAGGTAATCATCGTTCCAGCAACGCGAGAGGAGATAATCAGCGTAAGAAAGATATAGTCTGTAATTTCTGTAAAAAGACCGGACATATTGCGAAATACTGTTTTGCTAAAAGGCGTTCGAAGAATTCTTCTAAAGCGTCGAGCAACGAAAAAGGCGACTCGTCGAACTCTAATTCCGCAAATTTTAGCGCTTTCATAGTTTGTGAAGAATCGGAGACGGTTAACGCGAATGTTTTGATATCTGATCACTACTCGAATTGGTTCCGAGAATCGGACGAGAAGGACTCTTGGGTCCTCGACAGTGGCGCGTCTCGCCATATGTGTTTTCGTCGTGATTGGTTCGCGGAATTAAAGCTGTGCCGAGACGAGTTTGTTTACTTCGGCGATGGAGCAAAGGTGAGCGTTGACGGTCGCGGTGATATCCTTATTAAGAGGTTAGTTAACGGAACATGGCTCGATGGCGTGATTAAAAACGCTTTGTATATACCTACTCTTAACCCATTAACGTCCAAAACAGAGAAATCGTAACTCTGTTTTCAAACGTAAATCTATCACATATTCCATGGACATATTCAAAGCAAACATACTTTTTCTTAAGTATTTTTTTCTCTACTTTCCATTTCTGGCATCAGAATTGCGTATTTTTCAATCAAAAATCCAATATGGCGACGTTTAAAAAAAAAATGCAAAATTTCGATACTTTTTTTTTTTTTAATCCAATTTCTTGTTGTGTTAACGTTGAGGACGGAACTTTATTTTTCAACTATGAGTGCATAAATAAGTTGTACTTTAAATTCAGTTTGGTCCCGAATCCAGAAATTTAATATGGCGCCTAGAAAATGGTGCCTGAAGCGCAAAATTTTGCCCAAACATTCACAAATTTTTTTCTCGAATATAATGCATTCGACGAAAAAATCAATAAGAATAAAAAGTGCTTAGAATCAATCAAGGAATATGTCTAAATTTTTTCACTGAGTTTTGAGCAATTTTATTTTTGCCAATTTATGACAAATTGGAAAATTTCATCGAATCGTCTCGAAAAAATTCAGATATACTTCTTGGTCAATTCTAAGTACTTTTTATTCTGTAACGTTTTCTTATATAACGCTTTGTTTTTGAGTAAAAAATCAAAAACCTTAAAATTCTTAAGATTTTTCGAAATTAAAAAAAAAAATCAAAAACTTTAAAATTTTTTGTTTCATGTGCACTTTTTGGTCAATTATGAGCAAATTTACTTCCAATTTGTGCCCGAGTATCTGTCACATTCCAGATGATATGATTTTCGCACTGAAAAATTCTCATTTCTTAACCGTTTATGTACAACGTTTCCCGACACTTACCGCGTGGAGGTGAATGAGTCAAAGCATCTTGTCTTTTTTTTTATCTTTTTATTTTTTTTTTTTTTTCGCTTTTTATTAGGGTTTTATTTATGTTTTTGATTTTTTATAGCTTTATAATTTTTATTTTTTTTAAGGAACTGTTATGATTTTTTATAAAACACGTTTTACAATAAAAATTATTGCATTTTTTCCAAAATTTGTTTGTCCTAATGACACATGGCTTGCAACAGCAGAGCTTCTGTTGTTTGAGGGATACTGTTTCATGAACAATGTCATCAACTTTAGGTCTAGTAGATAGTATTTCACAATATCCATCAGAAATTCTTTTGAACTTTTTTGTGACTTGGATTAGCACAATTATAAAGTATTACTGCATTGGTGACAGCGGCCTGAAGTAATCTAATAAAAACCACCCACGTCCACTTTTTTGATCGAATGCATGGCATAACATCATTGCAATGGCCATCATGATCATCAACCCCTCCCATAAACCTATTATAAAGATGAAATGCATTAGGAAAAGGTATGTCTATTTTTGATTTTATTTCTTTGGAATATCTTTTCGAGGGTAACAGTGATGTTAGTCCAGATGCTGTAAAAATTATTGAAATCGGTTTAGAATCAGTAATAGTAATTAAATTCATTCCGCTCTTCTGATAGTGCTTTGTGGCGTATGTGCCTCTTGTTGATTTTTTATCAATATAATTTTTTTATTTAATCCTATTTTCTCTAATAGTACCAGTGGAACGTAAACCCATTTTTCTTAAATGTACAAAAAGGTCTAAGCTTGTGAAGTAATTGTCCATGTATAGATGGTAAAGGCCTACTTTACGAAAAGTTAGCGTTGAAAAACAATTGTCAAGTAAGTTCATTAATACCCGAGTTCCTAAAGCACATTTGGCTAATTTATCCCCAATAGTTGAATTCTTCCCACAGTATAGATCAAAATCTAATAAAAATCCATCTAATGTACATAGACCCCAAAATTTCAGACCGAATCTAATTGGTTTGCGCGAATAAACTGTTTCATACTAGTTCTAGCGTAGCATTTGGCCATCATTTCATCTACAGATATCGCGGTTTGAAAGTACCCAAACAATTTTATGTTTCTACGAAACAGATTCATGACTTGACGAACTCGCCAAGCTTTATCATTGCAATCTTCATCCCCTGGTTTTGATAATTTCAACTTAGATTTTATATTTTCAAATGTACGGCGTCCCATAGCCGATTTCACTACATCACTAGATAAAAAGGGATCATTAGACCAATAATCTCTTTGACTTTTCCTTTTATTGAATGCTGAGAAAAGTATTATTCCTATAAATATATTCAAATCTGACATTGTTAGACTGCAATTATTCATCTTAGTTGATTCTATAATATAATTTTGAATTTCTTTGCAAAGAAATATCTCAAATAGGTGAACTGGACTTACATTTTTAATGTCTTTCTTATGACTATCAGATAATAATATTTCATTTTCAACTTTGCAGGAATAACTTTTTTCTCCGTCGATCCATTTATAAATATATTCATTTTCCAATTTAGATTGATCATTCGTATAATTATTAGAAGTTTCTGCGTATGTACTCAGTAATAAGTTATCAATAGATTCAGAACCAGAATCATCGTCACTCTGACCAGAACTGCCCGAATCATCTGGATTAGGTACCAAAATAATTTTCTTCAGACTCTGATTGAGATCTTACATTTCTCCGGCGTTTTGGAGCCATTACAATTTTAAAACTTGAAAAGCTAAATGCACAAGTAAAATATTAACGCTAATATTTAGAACACTAACAGTATAGTAGACAAAGAGTGAAAAAACTAAAGATTCTTCAAAATCGATTTATGAACATTCAATGATGATTCACTATTTTGAAATTCAGATAAAAACATTACAAAAGCTTTTGGCAAAATTCGGCAAATTGAATATAGTAATTAAATTCAGACTTTTTCGATTGAGAATTCAATATAGTTTATGAAACAATTCCAAAAGTTGCATAACTCAAATTTTTTAAGGTTTTTGATTTTTTACTCAAAAACAAAGTGTTATATAAGAAAAAATTAAAGAATAAAAAGTACTTAGAATTAACCAAGAAGTATATCTGAATTTTTTCGAGTCGATTCGATGAATTTTTCCAATTTGTCATAAATTGCCAATTGGCAAAAATAGAAAAGTTGCTCAAAACTCAGTGAAAAAATTTAGACATATTCCTTGATTGATTCTAAGCACTTTTTATTCTTATTGATTTTTTCTTCGAATGCATTATATTCGAGAAAAAAATTAGTGAAAGTTTGGGCAAAATTTTGCGCTTCAGGCGCCATTTTCTAGCCGCCATATTAAATTTCTGGATTCGGGACCAAACTGAATTTAAAGTACAACTCATTTATGCACTCATAGTTGACAAATAAAGTTCCGTCCTCAACGTTAACACAACAAGAAATTGGATTAAAAAATAAAAGTATCGAAATTTTGCATTTTTTTTTAAACGTCGCCATATTGGATTTTTGAGTGAAAACTTCTCAATTCTGATACCAGAAATGGAAAGTAGAGAAAAAATACTTAAGAAAAAGTATGTTTGCTTTGAATATATCCGTATATGTGATAGATTTAAGGTTGAAAACAGAGTTACGATTTCTCTGTTTTGGACGTTAATGGGTTAAAAGGAATTCACTGTCTACTGGCGTATGTATGACAAATGGATGTCTAATTAATTTTAAGGGTAATGTAGCGACCATCCACTCGAATGACGGGAATATCATGGTTCAAGGCTTAAAACAAAATAACAATTTGATCCGCATGTTTATTAAATCTGATACTAAAACCGAAGCGAATTATGCAATTAAAGCACCGTTGAATGTATGGCATGAACGCCTCGGCCACGTGATTCGAAGTTCGATTGAAAAGATGCTTAGAAATTAGGCAGTATCCGGCGTGACATTGACTGATAAAAAAGATTTTGTTTGTGAAAGTTGTCCGCTCGGTAAACAATTCAAACTTCCATTCACAAACGCCGGGAAAATTGTTGATGCCGCCCCCGGTGAAATTATTCACTCCGACTTTTGCGGTCCAATGCAAACTCCGTCCGTAGGAGGTGCGAAGTATTTTTTGCTTTTTAAGGACTAGTCGTCTGGATTTCGCTATGTGTACTTTCTTAAAATCAAGAGTGATACGTTTGATGCGGTAAAAGATTTTGTCATTTCAACTAAAAATCATTTTAGAGAGGAGATCAAAGTTTTACGAACCGATAACGGTACTGAGTACACTAACAAAAATATCGTCGATTTCTTAAAAGGTAGGGGAATTAAGCTGGTTATGTCGGCACCATATACACCCGAACAAAACGGCCGGGCAGAGCGCGAAATGCGCACAATCGTCGAAAGCGCACGCACTATGCTTCTGGCGCGTAATTTGCCGAAGAATCTTTGGGCTGAAGCCCTGAATACATCGGTGTATACTCTACATAGAACATTAGGTGCACGATCCGATACTGCAACGCCATTTGAATTGTGGACAAAAAAGAAGCCTAATTTGTCACATATGCGACAGTTCGGATGCCCTGCCTTTGTATTCGTTCCCGGTATTTTCCGTAGAAAGTGGGATGCAAAATCAAAGAAACAAATTCTTGTCGGTTACGAAAATGATTCGGAAAATTATAGAATATTTGATCTGAAAACTAGTCGTATCACGGTATCCCGGAACGTTATTTTTAACGAAAGTTTGTCGAGCAACGCGACTGAAAATTACGCATGGTTTCGTATCAACGACAGTTCCGAAAAAGAGCACGTAGACGAGCAGGATAATCGGGATGATGATGCGCGAATGGCCGATCCCATCGAAGATGAACAAGTTCGCGATCCGGATGCCGACGAACGCGCGTCATCACAAAACGGGAACCGAGTGCCTACGCGTCCCGTATAATCAGAAGCAGTGCCATACAACTTACGCTCCCGGGATACTATTCGTTTACCAAAAACGTACCAGGCTTGTGTGACTTTCGACGAAGCACCGAATAATTTTCGAGAAGCTTTAAGCAGAGAAGACTCCGAATTGTGGAAACGTGCTATCGATAAAGAACTTGAAGCTCACGCGAAGAATAAAACATGGGAAATTACGAAACTGCCCGAAGGGCGAAAACCAATAGGATTTAGCTGGGTATTCAAGATAAAGAATGAAAAGCTTGGGAATGTATCACGCTATAAAGCGCGTCTGTGCGCTCAAGATTTTTCGCAAGTCGCAGGCGTTGATCATGACGAAATTTTTTCCCCTGTGGTACGCTATGAATCGGTAAGCATATTGCTCGCGATAGCAAAATATTAATGTAATCGAGCGCATACCGAAAACACTCAAGTAGTGGGGGTGTTAAGCGTAACTAACTTTTTGTATTTTCTACCGCGCCTTATTACGATAGCATATATGCATATGCGTATATGGTCATTGCTAATACTAGTGAAAATCCCGTGGTTTATGGGGGAAAGGGACTAGTTCCCGATGCGAGCGCCCTCCGCTCTGGAACTGGCGCCAAGCCCTCGAACTCATGAGATCGCTCGGAACCTCTGAACAAGCCACTTGTTAAGCACCATTATATATTTTCATAAATAAAGATTATTCTTCTCAACCCGCGTCCACTTATTTAACCTGTGTGCCTCAATAGTTATTGCTGTAAAGTCCGGTAGTTTTAACCGTTCTGCCACCGTAACGACTGTTCAGTAAGAACAACGGTGTGCTAGTGGAAGTTTTGACGAGTGGCGACTCGTAAAATTGGTCGCTTACGCGGAACACCGGTAAAAACGACCTAACTGATTCTTTAAAATGTCTGAACTTTACGATAATTTTTGCGAGTCTGCGTACAATGACGGATACTAGTGCGAGTTCAGTTAAAATGGCTGTTTTTTTTCAGTGTAGAAGACGTTTAATCAGTGATTGAATAGAAAAAAAAATTTATCTACAAGAAAAAATTTGTTTTGGCATTTGATGAACTGTACATTTCTCAAGACATTGAAATAGATAGGAAAAAAGAAAAGACAGTGGATTCTCACAAAACTGTTCAAGTAGGAATGGCTCGAACTGTAACAGCACAAAAATATTTTTAAAATATTTTTAAAATACTTTACATCACAAATGAAATGTTTCTGCAATCATTTCAAGCATATTTCTAAAATATTGTTACAATCATATTTATCCTGAGGTAAAAATATTTTAATATCATTTAAAAACATTTTCAAAACATTTTTAACATATTTTAAAATATTTTTAAATATTTTTTTATGTTTTTAAAAGATTACAAAAATATTTCGTTAATCAATTGCTGCCAAAAACCTCAGAGAAACATTTTGAAATATTTACAAAATCTATTAAAATATTTTGAAATATTTATCTAATATCGTATAATTATTTTTAATTTCTTAAGTAACGAAGAAATATTCATAAATTATTCTAAAAATATTGATATACAATATTTTAATGAAATATTTCAAAATATTTATAGAAAATATTTTTAAAATTTGTAGAGAAAAATTTAAAAATTAAGTGTATTGTATTTTTGCAAGGTTTTACGAACATTTTATTTATATTTTTGGGACATGCAAGTTTCTGTAATTTATATATTATGAATATTATATTTTGAAATATTTTATGGATATATAATTGAAAGAATTCAAGAATTAAAAAACCTTGACGTAACGGGGATTTGAACCGGCAATCTTCTGCGTGACAGTAGGTGCTTTCACAGTGAGGGTCGTGGCTCGAGAAAAAACCTAAACACGGTATCATATTTTGCATTACCAGTATTGAAAAGTACGATGCCATTTTGAGAGAACCGAATGACTGCTGAGGGGTCCGCATTTTTCAAATATTTACCATATCATACAGCGTTCAACGTGTTCAAAAGGTTGCATCAAAGTAAGTTGAATGAATGCATTTTTGTTTTAATGCCATCGGACATACTAGTGTCAAAACTAAGATTTTTCAATTGCCCGTACTGTATATTCTCGCTCTTTATCGATTGCAAATTATGGGCTCGACTCATTTTTATTTTCTATCACCGTACATTCAGAGAGATGATTTGAAATACATGTGATTAGTTTTTTTCGCTCTATTCTTAACGGTGTTCACCCGTGTGGACTCCTTCGACAGTGTTTGGGCTGATTCTGCTAAAAATGTTGGTAAATGAGAAAAAAAAATAATTTGAGTGCACTAATAAGTACAGTAATAATAGGAATGAAGGAAATTTTCAGATAAAAATAAATAAAAAAAGGTAATATTGTTTGTATTAAATTACATTAATTATGAAATGAGTAAAGAGTAAAATATTTTAACTTTTTTTTTGTAATAACAAACGTGTTATATATAAAGTGTTGTTATAAAACGTGTACATGTATTAAGATTGACAATGTAACCCTAACATGTATAAATAACCAGACTCAGAACTCACAGACTTTTACTGTCCCAACCAACTTTTTCTTACATCGCATAAGTATTACAAAGTAACAGATGGTATCTATCTGGTCAAAGTAGTCAGCGATAAGTTCTACAAGTGATCTCATAGATATTTCCATCGTAGTATAAGTCACATGCGATATCTTAATTTGCTAAATTATTATTAAATATATGTGATGTTTTGCATAGCTTTTACTAAACAGTCTTGGTTGGCTCCTTCGTATCGAACCCTATAGATTTCGCGTAAAATTTTTCATATAGGTGCTGATAACACCTTGAGAGAAATTAACATGCAAAATTCCATCCCTCCAGGTATAGTGGTTTTTAAATGAGAGTCAAAATAAAATCTTAGAACAAGCAATCGCAATCAACAAAAATTTTTTTTGGCTCTCATATATAACACTAATAAGTTGATTTTTTTTCAGTTCTAAATAAAGGCTTATTATATTATTGGATTATACGTATACTTTTAATTAATGATTATTACAAAAGGGGTAGGTGGGTACATTTTTGTTTTTGATTTATCGCTCCCCTTCCTCCGATCTGCCGACGTATTTTATTATTTACTTGCTATACGCGTGGGGTAGTTGGGTTTGAGCATTTACGTTTTTGATTTTTCACTCGCTTTCGCTCGCCTTCGTCTGATGTGCCAAGATATTTTATTATTTATGTCGCTACGCGTAGGGCAGTTCGGTTTCCGCATTTTTTTTTTATTTATTACTGTCTTTCGCTCGCCTTCCTCCGATTTGTCGACGTATTTTATTATTCATGTTGCTACGCGTGGGGCAGTTCGGTTTATGCATTTTGATTTTCAATTTGTTACTTGCTTTCGCTTGCCTTTCTCCAATTCGTCATAGTATTTATTTATTAATAAATATATTTTTATTAAAAATATCGGTGCGTGGGGTAGATGTGTTATAGAATTTTAGTTTTAGTTCTAGTTTTTGTCCTAATTTCTAATTCACCTTTGTTTAAAAAAACCGTATAATTAACTTTTTTTTGATAATATATGAATTATTACACTTAATAAATCATATCATAGACGTTTTGAAGTGCCCTCCCGGCCTTTATTTACCGCGATTCCTTGTGCTCAGTTTTTAACTTTTGGGTGATATAATAAGTAGGGCAGAAGGGCAACGATGATGCGATACAGCAGTGTTATGTCAATAAACCAAAAGTGCAGCTATGGTATCGTCTGTATGTGCGTGCATTGAAACAACATACGCTTAGAGATCGCCGCTATCTCGCTCACAGACCTGATAATCATGCCAAACCTGATTTCCCTGCCCAAAGATCGAACTCAGATCCTCAACGTTACAATCCATTACACTGTTACCTAAGCTATTCACACTATTAGAGAACCTGAAGTTTTATTCGTCTTACATCTCACAATGGATAGAATTAGTTTATCTTTTTATCTTAGGTTTAATCTATTTACATTTTAAATTAAAATTGAATAAAATTTGAGATATTCCAAAAAAAATTTATAATTTTGAATTATATGTTTAAGAAATGGAAAAATCAGAAATATTATGTTTGAATGATATACTAATTTTTAAATTAATTTTTTTTCAAATTCCCATACTTGGACTGAAATCATTATTTAATACAAATTTGGTATTTGAGATATCTTTATTTTTAGAGATTTATATTAAATCATACAGTTTAAGTCTGAATATATGAATTTAAAAATAAATATAATTACAAAAAGTCGTCAATCATCTAATAATATTTCTAATTATTTAAATATATAAACATATAATTGATAAATATTAATATTTTCTGTTGGAATTTTTATGATTATACACGAATTCTATTCATTATGAGATATAAGTAGAATAAAACTTTAAATCTCTATAATAATGTGAATAGCTTAGGTAGCAGTGTAATGGATTGTCACGCTATAAAGCTCTGAGTTCGATCCTTGGGCACGAAAATATTTTTTTTCATATTATTCTATTTTTTATAGGTTTAATTAGTTTAAATTCTAAAAAAAATTGTAGTTATGCCAAATTGATAGTTGTAATATAATGTTTTATAAAATGGCAATATATAAATGATAATCAGGTGATAATTAGGTGATAAGCAGCTGACTTTTTTGCATGATTATCAGGTGATTATCAGGTGATTATCACCTGAACTTTTTTAGTAGGGATAGGTATTATGTACAATAGTGGTGATGCTGAATTAATACTGTCTGGTGGTGTTGGTAGGATAACTGACTTCTTCAACCACCTTAAGATCACCCTGGGCAGGATTCTCTCTCTTTGGTGGTGCTGGTTGGCGTTTCTGGGTACTTCAACAGCCTCAATACGACCATGAAGCTGGATATATAGTATTTGGTTGTGCTGCTTGGCGTCTCTGGATGATGTAATCACGAGGAGACAACCCTAAGACTATATTTGAACTCTCTGACAGTGCTGGATAGCGTTTCTAGCTGCCTCAACCACCCGGAAATGATCCTGGAGCCCTATTTCCACTTTCCGGCAGTGCTGGTTGGCGTTCCCGGATGCTTAAATCACCTCGAGAAGAATTTGACCTGAATTCATGCTGTTTTGGAGTATTGTTTGGCGTTCTTGGATACTTTAACTACTCTAATACCAATCCGGCGACGGATTTATACAATTTGACATGGTAATATTCAAAATATTACAATAAACTTGAAATGTATGAATCGATATTGTATCTTCAATAAGGTTTAATTTGAAACGCTGTGTTCATATGATAAATTCAGTAAAAAGATTTCGTATTACTTGCGGATAGATTTTCAGTGATTATTATAATAATCTTCTGTTTGTAAATGTGAACTATGTCACTGAAAAGTGTTGTTTAACGGTATTCATACTTAAAAGCTGTCTTGATTAAAATTCTTATCCAGGGAACAGTGGTCTAAATCACTCAATAATTATTTAGGAGTATGGATTTGTAATATATTTTTCTGTATGTCTAGGTGTACAAACAATTCTGCATTTGTTGGATACTGGTTTACTGCGTCTACTGGAGTCAAACTAAGGATACTGACGGTGTTGGTGATTGAGCTATCAGAATCTTGGAGTTGGAGCGAAACTTCATTCAACTTTGCGGTACTACTGGTCTACTGATACTGATAAAACAATTACAGAGAAGATTCTTAATAAGTGCAGTTAAAAGTTGAATTAATAGGGTTTGATTTAGAAAATCTTTTGTTTAAGTATACATCCATACAATAAGTATAGCTCATTTTAGAGGGATGTGGCAGGCTTCTCAGAGCCTTTCATCAATCTGAGTTATTTCCATTTAGTTTAGGTTTTGCTAGTCCAGTAAAAATACTCAAATTTTAGAAGTATATTGTGCTGATTGTAAATTAAAAACTGTATATTGTAAAAGATATCATGTAATATGTACGTAAACTCGATACACTTCTGCGATGCTGAATCACTCGAGCTGGCTTTGCCAAAGCCAAAATTTAACTATAAGTTTTTTTATGATAAGGGGACATCCGTGAAAAATGTTAGGCATGATTGTGTATGTCGCGCTGAAATCGTTATTAAGTTATGTGCATTAAAAATCGTTTTTTGGGCTATGTCATTGATTAAAGCATTTAAAAAATATGTTTACCGCGGTAAAAAGTTGTGTTTTTATAATATCTTTTATATTCGGCTTTTCTATGTAAAACGCATAGTCGATAAATTTTATCGTAAAAGATCGATTTCTTCGCTGTGAAAAATCGTTTTTTGGCTGTTAACTCGAGTTAAAAGCATTTTTCACGTTAAAGTGTTCATAGAAAAAAATGGTATTTTTAAAAAATCTACAACTTTTTCATTTAAATTTATTTTGTAAAATGCCTAGATTTCAAGTTACAGTCTAAAAACCGCTTTTATTGCCGTAAAAACCCGATTTTGGGCTGCTAACTCGAGTTGAAAGCATTTTCATGGTTTGATGTCAATAGGAAAAAGTTGTATTTTTCAAAGATCTACAACTTTTCCATTTAACATTTTTTTTAGAATGCTTAGAATTGGAGTTACAGCTAAAAAACCGTTATTAGCGATTTTTGAAGGTGACCGCATTCTGCGTATACGTGCAAAATCGGGCTCAAAATAGATAGGGCACCATGAGGTGGTGAGGAGAGCTCTGAGACGGACCAAAGCAATACGAGGGCCTGACAGAGAAAGCCGTCGCACGGATATGCGCCTGGATGCCACAACCTGCCGTGCTCTCTACAGTTTCGCTACCATGTGCTACTGTAACTACATAGTATCACGACTATTTAATCCAATTAATTAATTAATAGATAGTCTTTCATGAGTATCTCACAATTCTAATTCATTGTTTATGCAATTATTGAATGGAAACCAACTCGATAAAATTATTGTAAAATATTTTCATAGATAAAATTTACCATGTTTCAGATAAATGCAAAAATAACGATACACTGAGAAAAATGATGCAATAAAAATTAAAATAACTTAAATAAAAATTACTATAATCTTGAGTAGTTGCGGGACATACTTGCACTGTTATAAAAATTACTATATTATATAGTAAAATTTAAGTTAGATAAAATTTGTTATGTTCTATAACAATTTTTATTATAATGCATAACAATTTTTATTTTGATGATTTGTATTAAAATGAAGTTTAAATTGAAAGAAAGAAAATATATGAGTACTCAGATTCGTAGTTTTCGTCGCATATTTAATGAATTTCCGGAGTTGCTTTTTGTTGGGTGTTGGCACCTGATTCCACTTGGAATTTGTTGCAGATGACTTATTTTAGAATTCGCATTTAACATATTTTTCAATATCACATCCTACTTAATTACATTAAACCTAACCCTAACCTAACCTAGTACGCTCGCACGCATTTTACATGCATTGCCATGTTAAAAAATTTGTTACATAGCGATCAGCCAAGAATCTTGCCACTTGTGGGTTTGCCGCAAAGCGCCATCTATGTATGTGTTGGAACTAACACCATACTTACTGTTTAACTCTCTGTGCACTCAAAAATAGCATCCGCCGACTTCAGTCGTGTAAGGCTTGCCGCTGACCACATGGAGATCACGGCGATATTTTGGCGGGCGTTCAATGCGAAGACTAACCTTCACGACAGCATACTGCATAGTTCCCGTTGCGCGACTCCAGGAGCGTTCGTAGCGCCGCGCCGCGGCGTATCGCTCATATGATTTTTGCTATCTAATATAGTAAAAATTCGTCCTTTTCAGTAGTAATGTTAGAAATAAAACAAAAGTTGCTATGTGTATAATAATTTTTATAATGCATTAGTATACTTTTTATGACCGAGGATGTTAAAAAAAAAAATAAATTTATAAGAAAGTATCTCATAGAGCAAGTATGTCCCGCCATTACTCAAGATTATAGTAATTTTTGTTTAAGTTATTTTAATCTTTATTGTACCGTTTTTCTCAGTGTAGGTATTCACTGAAAACCCTTAACAATTTTGTTCTAAAGTTCGGCGTAATTAATAATTCAATTTAACAATGAACAATTCGTTTATCATATAACTTAGATAAACTAAAAATAAGTCCAATGTGACGTCTCAAATATCTCGTCATTATTTTGTTATAAATATCCATATTTTGTTAATTATAGGCATTAGATAATTCCATGTATAACAGTAGAGATAAGACAAACATACGTCGATTTGATACTCACACAAGAATTTCCACGCATAGGTAATACATATAGGGTATTAAATTTTGATTTCCTGCGCAAGCGCCGCCGAAAAGATGAGCGGTAGGATATTGTCTGTTCGTCGCGAAATTCACAAAAGGATTTAGCTGTCGGACGTGTGAGTTAGCTAGAAAATATTTCACAGCGATCGATAAACAATATCATTATAAATTATTTTCTCTGATTGCCTATAATTTACTACTACAAACATTAACTTATATTTTCTATATCGTTCTATGCTCGCATGTGCTTCAGATATACTCTATTGATTACAATTAATAGTGTGTCTAAATCGAACCCAAGTGGACGAATTTACATCGAGCAGGATCATCAACGTACGCGTCACACGGTGCTGTGCAATACGTCTGCGTTAAGGAAAACTAAGGATAAAAATAACAATATATACTCGTTACTTAAGACCCCCGGATTACGCATTAGCCGAAACGGGGAACAGTTGACAACTGTTTAAGTTATGAGTATCACTTTGTTGGTCTGCATCGATTAATGGGGAGAGAGTTACCTCACCCACCTCAGAAAACATATACGTTTTCTTCACTTCGGTGGTTCTCTCAGAGAACTGAGGTTTCTGCATGATCACACATAGTGTCTCATTCATAAGTGCGTGTATTTGACATATCGTATAAACATAATATTAATTGATAGTTAATCGTAGACGTTCGTTTAAAGAAAATTAATAAGTTCATTTTATTTTATAAAATCGATGTTTTCACGATTCACGAATGACATTTTATACAGGCGCGTGTGTGCGTGAATATATACTCCGTTAATTCTAAACATAAAATTAAAACAAGGATGTGATAATAAATATATGAATCAAGGACTTGTACGTATTTGAAATGATATAATTCTATACACATTAGTTAATTAAGGAAAATGAATAGGATGTAGATTTCTTAATTATAAGTTACAATACTATCTAAACAAATATATATATATTGCGATTTATAGTGGCAACGATAGAAATTTGATGTTATTTTCATGAATAAATACTATTTTTTTTTTATATACTTGACAACGATAAACTTATCATTCATACCCTTATCCGACAAAACAAACAACTGTGTCTCTTTTAATTTACTGTACAAAACATATTTACTAATATTTAAAATTCACGATTAATGAACCTTCAATAGAGTGAATTTTCTATTTCAATTCTTTGACCGTGTTTGTGATAAATGCAACACCCACAGTCCATATAAATTCATAAAATAAACAAAACAAAACACGTTGCAGCTCCCACAAAAATTTTTAGCCCGATTAAATAAAGTCTCGCTGAGATAATCGTGTATCACCACTGTTTTTTTAAAAAAACACGTAAAAATCAATTCTATAGGTCCCCGCGTTTAAAAACTACGCAGAGGATCTCTCACATTTTTCGCGTACAAAACTATAAGGCACTTACGTACCGCGGTCTTGCCTAAAAAGAATGACGAGGTGCTTGTCCCTACAAGCACGATTAAAATCTATTTTAAGTTTTTAGGAGTTTCCACTAAAGTATATCCCTATATCTTTAACGTATTGCAATATAATATATGCTACTGATTCGGACACGCGACGTCCAATTGTGGTAAAAAACCAATCTGCTCCGAATGCTCTACGGAGCATGAATCTCATAACCAAAGATGCACACTATCGAAAGATGCATCAACTGTAAAGGCAGCCACTTCGCCCTTGAGAGAACGTGCTTTAGATACCTCGAACAAAAAGAGATTAAATATGTGATGACTACAAAAAATATCTCCCTAAACCACGCGAAAGATTTATTCAAATCTGGATGTTTAAATCACTATAAAATCGTAAGCACGGAAAGGCCTTGCGCGACTTCCTAAAGTGATCAAAATTATACGGAACAAATACACACACATTCTAGCGTAGAAAGTATACACAAAAGGAGACGGTCCCAATCTCCGATCGTCCAACTCGACGACGAGGAAAGCCTTGTTAACAAATATAATCATCGCGCAAAATTAAACGCTCGCAATCAAAATAATTTCACACTCGACAACACAGACCAGAGAATAAACTCTCTTCTCGGAGTGATTACAATCCTCGTAGAACAAAGCCCTAAAATGCAAACCGCGGTTTTTATGCTCACCGAAGCTATTACAAAAGGAAAGTCCACCTTAAAAAGCAGCAAAGGCTAAATCTAGCTATTTTAAAACGCGATATAACAGAACTCTCTATCTGTTATAATTTAACGAATAACATTTACAACAATAAAAACCAAACCCAATCTAACTTATTCCTATATGTATGTAACTATTACTATAAAATTTTTACTATTAAATATATTGTATGCTGTACCTCAAAAAAACTGTTACAATCTCGCGATCCTTGCAAAAGAAACTGATATAATTATCAATGCACCCCATAACTACAAAAGAATTTCTACTCCACTATGTTGCCATCTACCCACTATATTACAGTTAAATTTACTCAACACGCACTCCACATCTCTTTATCACACGTGAGCCTTAATCCACTGTTTTAATTTGTAAGTATAATTCTTAGAGGTAGCCTTTAGGTTATTTGGCAGATCTTTGTAAACTCCAATGGCTTTGATGTAACTATTCTTATTACTTATTGTTTTAAATTTTCGAGGTACTTGAATGCTTTTATTCCTAGTTTTACTTTCTGATATTAAAAATTTATTTTTTAATGTGCTGTAATGATATACTAGTGACTCATAGGCAAATAGTTGACCAATATTCAAAGGATATTCCAAAGTAAAGTTGTTTTTGTTTATGATTTTCAAAATTCTATTTTGTAAGGAACTGGAGTACGCACCTCCCCAAGCTATTATTCCGTAACTGATAATACTATGAAAAAATGCATAGTGTATCATTTTTTACTTAGTGTTTTCAACTTTTATATGAAAATCAGAAGGAACACTATCAGTGTAATTCTCGATAGTCATATACACCGTTTTATCAATACTTAATGATAGCTTATTCAGAAACTGTACACAAATAATTATTCATCTTAGCTTCGACTTTTGCCCAGGAGTTATCCATAGATATGATTGCATACGATCTTATTATCTGCATACGATATTATTGAATTGGAAGGCATTTTTTGTAAAAGATCCTTAACATATATAATAAAAAACGGTGGACCTAATATAGTACCTTGTGGTACTCCTGTAGTAATTATTTCAGTTTCGCTTAGACAATCATTAATTCTAGTTTTCTGATTCCTGTTTATCAAGAAACTAGTAATAAGTTTGTGTGCAACGCCTCTAATTCCATAGTTATAAAGTTTATTAAGTAAGATCTTGTGATCCACCGTATCAAAAGCTTTCGCAAGATCTAAAAATGTTATTGCAATCGGTGTACTTTTATCTAAGTTTTCATAGATAGTTTTGGTTATTTCAGCAAGAGCATCTTTCGCTCCTCTATTTTTGACAAAACCATATTGGTTATTGGATAAAATATTACATGAGCTAATAAAGTTCAGTATTCTATTGTAAATAATTTTTTCGAAAATTTTTGCTACATTGGATACTAAGGATATCGGTCTGCAATTTGTTATAAAATTCTTATTATCAGATTTATGAATCGGTACTATATCAGCATCTTTTAGCGCACTTGGCCATGTAGATGTTTCAGTACATAAGTTAATAATATGTACAAGAGGCTCTACTATATATAAAGATAGTATTTTCAGTGACTTAGAGTTTATGTTGTCTACTCCCCCATTTTTAGTTTCATATTATGTATTATGCCAGCAACTTTCGAACAATTTGTAGGTGCAATAAATATAGATTTAGGGTTCATCTTTGATAATTCGACATTCACATTCATAGGTTGCACAATTTGATCACTTAATTGTTTGCCTACACTACTAAAATAAGAGTTGAAATGGTTTGCAATATCTGTATAATTATTTATTTTATTTTTCTTATCATCATAAACCTAATTTTTGGTTGATTATTCTCCAAAGATTTCTAGGATTAGAACAATTTTTTTCAACCTGTTCTCTATCATATATTAATTTTGCTTCTTTGATTACCCTATTTAAAATTTTAACATAATTTTTATACTCGGTCTTAAAATTTTCGTTATTTGGGTCACTTTTCCAAATTTTATATAAAGTTTCTTTTTTTTCGCAAGAAAACAGTACTGCCTTAGTGATCCAGTTACTTCTGGGTAATTTTTTTTAATGTTTTTTGTTAGTTCTCCTATTAAATGTGTCCATTTGTATATAATATTTTATTTTTTCTATCAGTGTATTCACTGCTACATTAGGATCGTGCATTGACAATATCGTATTCCAATTTTCATTACTAGCTATTCTATTTAGTTTAACATAGTTTATTGATGTTGTTACATCTTCTGTATTTTTTTTCTTTAGTTTGCTCAATGCCATGAATAAAGGGATCAGTTAATGTACTTATTAATTTAAAATGTATAGTATGAACTGTTTTTGCTTTTATAAACATATTATCAATGCACGTTCCCAAGTTACTATTGTCAGATGGTCTAGCAACACCTTGAAAGCCTGGTAAATATCCATTTTCCATGAAATTGTTTAAGAATTCCTGACTAAGACTATCAAGATTTAGTAGGTCCAAGTTAAAATCCTATAATTATGTGATTCTTAGCCTTTTTCTTACTATTTAGTAAATCTTTTATATAGCCAATGAACTCTGTTTTTGGAATATTATGAGATCTGTACAGTGTTGATATCTCTATATTGCTATTATCTATTTCAATGATAGAGTTTATAATTTTGATTTTTCCTATTTCAATTATTTTCGTATTTTCAACAATGAAATTCTCAATATACATTACTACTCCATCCGATTTGTTCAATCTGTTATTATTGTAATACATTTTGTATCCGTGTATATTAAAGTACTCGCTATATTCTAAATTCCAAGTTTCCACGCAGACTATAATACATGGTTTTGATTCTAGACTCTCAACAAGTGCCCGAAGTTTTAAAAAGTTAGCATTAAGGCTTCGAATATTTAAATATAATATATTTTCTTTTTTATTCTTCATGTACTTATTGAGATATATGTATTGAGAAATACGTATGTACAACTGTACATTTACTATCAAATTTTTTTAAATTTCTTGAATTTATGTCTTCTTCTAACGATTTTAAGTCCATTCCTTCATAGTTATCAACTCCTACTACTTTTAGCCTGGGTTTCTTAACCTCTTCTTTCTCAATAGTACATATGTTTGACAATTTCTTGTTTAAAGATTTTTCCGTTTCAATTATACTTGCTTCGTTCATAAAGCTAATAATAATTTCATTGTCATTTTTAAATATCACTTTCTTAGTTTGAATTGATTTTTCTTTGTTTAAGTAATGAGTAACATTCCTTCTTAGATCATTACCATCAGCTCTATTTTTCTTTTTTATAACGATTTTTGGAATTTGTTTTTGAGCAGGTGCTTCATCAATAAGTACTCGAGAATAAGATTTATTCTTAGATTCATTTTTTGTTTGTTTTACTTGCTCCAGATGTTCTTTAAGTAACATGTTTTTATCTAGTAGTTCATTGTTTAACAATTTTAGCAGCTTGTTTTCTTTTTTTAAATTATAAAGCTCGACTTCAAGGTCATTTTCCTGACACAAATTATCGTCTTCAATTTCCTTTAACACTACTTCCCTTACTTCCTCTATCATACTTTATCTTAGTTGAGCACATAACTTTCTCATATTCTAATTTAGTGTCGAATCATCAAAGTTTGAGGTTATGTTGTTGTGATCCGGGCATATTGCCATATGTTCTCCAATGATTTTCGTGTTTTGCAGTCTTTCAAAACAACTCTTATCATATACACCACCCCAAACAATACACATCACAATTGAAAAAGTTTATTTTTCTTGTGGCACTTGTAAACACTTTTATCCGCCTTGTCAGGCGGCTTACTTTCATTCGGCGCCATCCTGGCAAAATAATAATGTAGTATATTTTTCTGTTTATTTTCACTTATAGTTCAACTTGAGAATCACTTGAGAATCACTTGAGAATCACTTGAGAATCACTTGAGAATCACTTGAGAATCACTTGAGAATCACTTGAGACCTTAAGTGATTCTCAAGTGAGTTTTATCTGTAGGGCTACCCTATTGGCCACCAGAGCATACCTCGCTCTATCTAAAAAACAAGTATTCACAGTCCTCTTACTTGATATCGAGGGCGCTTTCGACAACGTAAACCCCAACACCCTTATCCAAGACTTAGTAGAACTAAAAATTTCTAGTAAAATAACAGCATTTATACAAAATATCATTAGTTTCAGAAAAATCTTCTTTTTTCTAAACAAAAGACACTTAGCTGATAAAAACACTCACAAGGGATTACCCCAGGGTTCTGTTTTGAGTCCAATTCTGTTCAACATATATGTCAGAAACATCATTCATAATATAGGTCAATGGAGTAATTTTCAATTTGCTGATGATTGTGCAATCACATTATCTCACAACAATCCTGAAATACCGGCTCAGACGCTCAGGTGTGGGGAGCTTCCTCGGTAACCCGCAACAGTTAGGAGTGGGGATATCCGCCATCTTGGTTGGAGAGAGAGAGGAGGATCGAGCGCATGTTGCGGCCTGCATGCCGCAGAACGTTTCTGGCGGTTGAGCCGACAAGATTAATAAAGTCTTTTGTATCTATAGAAGCTGAGGTCTTTTCTGCCCGTCAACTCCTATCCTCGAGAGAGTAGAACTCTCAACATCGACGTCATCTCCAACGCCCCAACCTATATTGGTGACCTCGACTTCTTTCGACGAGCGGGTGCGCACTCGTCTCGCTGCCTCCAGGAGTTGTGCTGTTCCGGGAATTACATCATCTTCGCCTTTTTGCCACAGTCAGCCTTCCAGGCGACCGCCGTGCCCTGCTGCCATGCGCGTCGTGCTTCTTCAGCGGATTTCCTGCCGCGGTCAGCCTCCTAGGCGACCGCCGTTCTCAGACAACGACTTCTTCTCGTCGACGGGGTCCCTGCCGCGGTCAGTCTCTCAAGGCGACAGCCCTTGTAGCAGCGTCGTTCATCTTCTCGACGGCGTCCCCGCCGCGGTCAGCCTCTTTAGGCAACCGCCTGGTCAGTATCGCCGTCTAGCTTGTGTTGCGGCGTTCCAGCCGAAGTCAGCCTCTCTAGGCGACAGCTGTCTCCAATAGCTTGTAGCATCGTCGGCGGCATTCCTGCCGCGGTCAGACCATTGCTGCGACCGTTTCGCAGCCGCTTCCTGCAGCATCACTCCAAGCAATTTTTTGTTGGTCAGCGGCGTGCGTCTAGCAGTGGTTCGACCTGGACATCATCTTTGAGACATCGATGCGTCGTCACGACATCCATCGTCATCATCGTCCAGCGCATTTTCGCAAGGTATCTCAGTGTTAGTTTTAAGTTCGATTCCAAGAATTCGATTCAAATTGAATTTGGTTCGCTTCCGAGAAACGGGCGGCCATCTTGAATTGTAACGCGTGGTTTTCTTGTGGCGCTCGCGTATCATGAGTTGCGGCACCCAGGCGCGTCGCTCGCTCTGCCCGCTATCTTGGCTCGCTTTTCGCGGAGCTGTTTTAGAGTAACGGTTCCACAACCGAACGCGAATTTCGCGCTGCGTCATTTTTTAATTTTAAGAATTTGTCATCGGGCGTGCGTTTTTTTTTTACGATATCGTCTGAGCACGTTGAACGCAAAGTTAAGGTTAGTTCTAGTTTTTAAGTT
Organism: Trichomalopsis sarcophagae; assembly: GCA_024372645.1. Taxonomy (NCBI): domain Eukaryota; kingdom Metazoa; phylum Arthropoda; class Insecta; order Hymenoptera; family Pteromalidae; genus Trichomalopsis; species Trichomalopsis sarcophagae. The sequence continues at coordinate 105,801 of QLSS01000321.1, read as the reverse complement.
AGCTTTTCTCACATTTGTGATACGCCTGCGTGCGTGCACTAGGTTAATTTGTACTACGCATTGCGGCGTATATAGGTAGTTAGGCTAGAAAATGACGGAAACACCAGAAGAACGTGCAGATCGCCTGCAGTCAGAGCTGGATGCGGCTAGGGCTGCTGCGACTCAGCCACCCAGTCGAGTCGAGGCGTACCGTACTCCAAAACTCCCGGTGTTCATCAAGGCGGATCCAGCCATGTGGTTCACACAGGTTGAAGTCTCGTTTCGTCAAGTGCATATTACGGTTGCGGGAACCAAAGCGGATGATATTATCGCATCGTTGGATCATGAGGCAATGACTGCTATAAGAGACATTGCTCTCATTGATCCTCAACCTGTTAACGTTTACACGCAGATAAAAAACAGATTAATTTCTTCGTTTGCGGCCTCTGCAGAAAGCAAGCTTCGCAGGCTTCTCAAAAGCCAAGTTCTTAATGATGGCAAACCATCACTCATTTTAAATAGGCTTAAAAACTTAGATGATGGCGCCAAATGTGATGACGCAATTATCAAATCCGTCTTTCTTGAACATCTTCAACCTAATCACGAGCAATCGTACTCGCTTCCGACATCAGCGATCTCAACAAATTAGCCACCTTGGCAGACAAAATTGTTGAGAACTCACCGTCTGATTCTCGTTTGTCTGCAGTCAATGTCATTTCGGACATCTCCTCCTTAGCTTCAGAAGTCAAGCGTTTTGCTGACTCCTTTGACAAAGTATCCGCTAGATTATGAAATCTTGAAAACTCCTTCAAAGCTTCCAAAGGTGATGATCGATCAGGTTCCAATACAGGCCAACCCAAACGTCGTTCACGTTCGCGTTCCAGTTTTCGAGATTCATCAGGACTTTGTTTCGCACACAGGAAGTACCCTGACAATCCCACTTCATGCAAGAAGTGGTGTACTGAGTACTCTAAATGGACGTCAAAAAACTAGATGAACCTTTCCTTGTTGAGACGTCAGGGGAACGGTTCCTCTGATTCGAAACGTCTCACCCATGGAGACCTAAAATCAGGTCGCAGATTTCTTATAGATTCAGGAGCAGAAATCTCTGTTCTGCCTGCCAATTCCAAAGTCAATTCGAAACCCTCTTCTCGTAAGCTTTATGCGGCTAATGAAGCAACTATCGACACGTTTGGTGAAACGTTCCTATTGTTAGATTTAGGCCTAAACCGTCCCATATCGTGGAACTTCGTCATTGCGTCCGTGCCTTACGCGATCATAGGGGCTGACATCGTATATCACTAAGGCTTAACTGTAGACATTCGTAAAACGTCGTCTCGTGGACTCGGTCACGTCGTTATCTTCCATAGGTTTACTCAAAAGGGTTCCACTTCTTGAAATTCATTCCATAGTATCCAGTTCCAAGTGTGCTCAACTCTTAGCAGAATTTCCAAAGATAACCGGTTCTGTGCCGCACGATCCTCTTTTCAAACCTGACATCGTGTATCACATTTACACCACAGGTCCACCTGTCTCTGAGCGTCCTCGGCGACTTTCCGCGGAAAAGCTCAGAGCAGCCAATGCCCAATTCAAAGCTTGGCAAGATGCTGGCATTTGCAGACCTGGCAGAGGTCCTTGCGTGTACTGTGCTTTAAATGCTCAGACCGTCCCTGACAAGAACCCTACAGCACACTTGTATGACTGTACCAGTGAACTGCTTGGAAAGAAAATTTTTTCTTCGTTAGATCTTTTAAGAGCCTTTAATCAAATTCCTATCGATCCCGAAGACATCGAAAAGACGGTGATAATCACGCCCTTCGGATTATTTGAATTCATGTATATGACCTTTGATTTGCGCAATGCGAGCCAAACCTTCCAAAGGTACATTAATAGAGCTCTAGCAGAGCACTTTGAGCACTTGCGCATAGTTTTTGACCGTTTAAATAAGTTTTGCTTGCGATTCAACGTTGATAAGTGCATCTTCGCTGTAGAAGAACTCGTTTTTTTAGGGTATTCCATCAACGCGCATGGCATTCTTCCAACTCATGAGAAGGTCAAAGCGGTTTTGGACTATCCCAAGCCTAGCACGGTAGTGGAGTTGCGCCATTTTCTTGGTATGGTGAACTTTTAGCATCGCAATCTCCCACATGCTGCAGAGGTTTAGGTTCCCCTCAACACATACTTTCGCGATTCTCGCAAAAATGATAAGCGTCCGATTGAATAGACTGCAGAGACTAGCAAAGCTTTCGAGCAAATGAAGACTGATTTTGCCAACGCTTCTCTTCTCGTACATCCTCGCTGCGGCGCAGAACTCCGCCTTGTTACGGATGCGTCTGACGTAGCGATGGGTGCTGTTCTTGAACAAAAATCTCTCTCGAACATCTGGGAACCTTTAGCCTTCTTTTCGCAAAAGTTTTCCCCAGCTCAGCAGTTGTATAGTACGCATGATAGGGAACTCACTGCAATGTTCGAGGCAGTGAAATTTTTTTCACACATTGTTGAGGGTTGTGATTTCGTGATTCTCACCGATCACAAGCCACTTATTTACGCCTTTCTACAGAATAATGAGAAAGATCCTCCGCGTCGGTTGCGTCAGTTAGGATACATTTCTCAGTTCACTACCCGCATTGAACACGTTAAAGGTTCAGATAACGTAATGGCAGATGCTCTTTCTAGGGTAGAAACTATCCGTTTTCCCCTAGAATTCGACCTGGACAACTTAGCTGCCAAACAGGAAGTGGATGATCAGCTAAAAGAGATTTGTGAGTCACCGAACTACCCTCTTACTCTTAAGCGTCTCCAACTTGGTCCAGAACACACAATTATTTACTGTGAATTGACTGGCAAAAGCTTACGCCCGTATATACCTCAATCCTTGCGTAGATCAGTGTTTGAATTCTTCCACAATACCGCTCATCCTGGTCCTGAGGTGACAGATCGTCTCGTTCGACAACGATACGTATGGCCAAACATGCATCGTGATATTGCTGTATGGTGCAAAAATTGTCTTCCCTGTCAGCAATCTAAAATATCCAGGCATGTCAAAACGTTTCCTGAGCATTTTGTAGCTCCGGATGGTCGCTTTGACCACGTTCACATCGACATTGTAGGGCCTTTACCGGTGCGTGACGAGTACCAATATCTGCTTACCATGATTGATCGCTTCTCGAGATGGGTTGAAGCTGTTCCCCTTAAGGAAATCTCAGCCCAGACCGCGTTCTTTGACACCTGGGTGTCGCGCTTTGGTGCACCCAAGGTCATCACATCGGATTAAGGCGCACAATACGAGACTAGACTCTTTTCTGCCTTGCTGTCCTTGATCGACTGTGAGCGCATTAGCATCACTACGTATCACCCTGCTGCTAACGGCATGATCGAACGGTGGCATCGCACACTAAAAGCCGCGTTGATGTGTCACAAAGATGACGACTGGCTTAAGACTCTTTCCACCGTACTCTTAGGATTGCGTTGCCATGTCAAATCGGATACCGACGCCTCTCCGGTCGAGTTCTTGTACGGCACCACGCTTCGATTACCTGGCGAATTTTTTATACCAGAAGAGATCGTGCCTGATTCGCAGATATTTTTAGAGGAACATCGCGAATTCATGCGTCTAATCCACCAGTCGCGAATCATTACAAAAAGCGTATCTTTTACTTTAAGGATTTACACAAGTGTACCCATGTTCACATGCGGAGCATGGCCAAAAAGTCTCTTGAGCGACCGTACTCAGGCCCGTACAAGGTGCTATCTCGTGAATCCGATCGGGTGTTCAAAATTGAGGTCAGCGGCAGTCCTCGCAGCGTTTCTGTAGAGCTTTTAAAGCCCGTATTTTTTGTAGCGGAAAATTTAGTAGACGTAGAAGCAACAAATGACAGTTCAAAAGGGCAATCAGCCACCTGTCCCTAGTCCAGTACTTAAAACGTACTCACGTAAAAATGTAAGATTTACTCTCGACACCAAAGTGCAAGCGTAGCTTTGCGACTTAGTTATATGCAGCGTTTTATACTTTTCTATAGTTAGTTTTAAGTCATCTTTTACATGCGATTCTATCCGTGTTCTCAACCCTTCCAGTGTACTTTACCGCCCACCGTAGAGCTTGCAAGCTCATTAGCAAAATCTTGGGGGGGAGTGTGTGGGGAGCTTCCTCAGTAACCCGCGACAGTTAGGAGTGGGGATGTCCGCCATGTTGGTTGGAGAGAGAGAGAGGAGGATCGAGCGCATATGTTGCGGCCTGCGTGCCGGAGAACATTTCTGGCGGTTGAGCCGACAAGATTAATAAAGTCTTTTGTATCTATAGAAGCTGAGGTCTTTTCTGCCCGTCAACTCCTATCCTCGAGAGAGTAGGACTGTCAACATCGACGTCATCTCCGACGCCCCAATCTACACAGGCTTTAACCAAGCGACATCTATGGCTTACTAAGAAACACTAAAAGAACTACTTCGGAACTCGAAACAGTTCAAACAACAAGATTTAGATTTAGAACTCTGATCTGAAAGAAGACTTGAAGAACCTCTAATTAATTAGAAGAAATTCCAAGAAAATCTCCCAATTATCTCTCACGGACAACAGGGTGTAATCCCTGCTCTACACTAAAAAGAAGTCGGGTCGGTGAATTGACTTAGTCAAGCCGCGGAACGGTTTCCCACCGTTCCAAACGTACAAAAAAATATATATACTAGAAATTGGCTTAGCACGCGTGACGCGCGCGTATATTTTGTCGTTGTTGAACTCTCTGAAGTTGCTCCCTATTTCCACTGTGCCCACCAATAACATTTTTTGATAACGGTCTGACTTGGCTCTGTAAGAGCTTCAATTCGAACTATCGCAATCTCCCTTTTAGAATTGGAGGATCTATATATATATATATATATATATATATATATATATATATATATATATATATATATATATATATATATATATATATATATATATGCGTGTGTATATGTATATATAGTCTGAAAAAACTAAATCTAAATCTCGAAACAGTATAGTAGGTAGTACTTCATATAATTATTTAAATGTATCTGACAAACCGAATTTTCAATAAATTCCTTTAAGCTTACACATGTAGCAATTAATCTTAATCTGCCTCCCTATAGTAGTAATTTGTAATCCGATATATTACCCTTAAAGCCGTTAAGATGATAAGAATGTATAAGGGAGAAGCTCATTTAAACTTGTGCACTGTGTGTATGCTGCTAGTGTAATGCATGATTTATAACTATAAACAATGGCATTATTTAATTTATTATGCTTTAATGAAGTCAAGAAAAATGATTTTTTGATTGATTATGTCTGGCTTTAGGTAAATCTACCTACTGGAAATTAATATAAAAATTTTATAAAGGTAATAAGTTCATACTTCTAATATTTAGTTATTTCAAACCCATGATTAATTGATATTATATAAAACAAAAGGTTATAAAAATCATACAAATATGCTGTTGTATCCGCCTATAACATTTTACTTATTACCTTAACCAGGATGGTCACTGTTTATTTAAGTATATGCTTTTAGGTTACATATAGTACATTTGGTGTGTTGAAATTTAATTTAATGAAAATACAGAACTATGAGTAAAATAATACAAACATTATATACTGTAAAAGCTTTTTAAGTGTTTTTCGATTTTCTTTTTTAAATAATCATCATTTTTAATTGCTTATCTTGAATTTTTGAAGTTGTTAAATATGTTGTTGATTTGTCTCGAATTTTTCTTTCCAATACATTTGTGGTATCCTAAGTTTTAATGTTATGAAAACTATCCCTGTTAAATATATGCAATGCATACATAAACACAAGTTTTAAAGGTATGATAAAATCATATGATTTATTATGTATTTTGTGGTTTCAAATATCTTGTAATTATTGTAACACTGTGTATAATTGAATTTGGTTAACAAAGTTTTTAATTATTAAAAAATTTAAACTCAACAGCCTCATTTCACAGTTTAGGTGTTACAGTATTCCCCAGAAATAGTAGTGTATAGTATATATGTGCACACTTATACCTTTCAGAGGTAAAAGAAAATAATTACTTCATTAATACTAAGAATTAAACCTAATTTGACCAATCAGCAAAATCACATAATATTGCATTTTAACAATGCTAATTGCTTACTCGCAGAGATAATGATAGTTGTTTAATGGCAAAACCAATTGATGACTTATAAATAAGGCTTAAAACTAATTATAAAAAATGTTAATTAAAACTTATGTATTAAGAAGGCATAGTGGTGGCATCTGGCAAGATGAGGATTAGGGCATCCTACTGTACTGCGCAACAGCTTCCCTCCTACTGTGCACCTCGTTGTGTATTCTACAGCTTTATGTTTTGTTTCTATTCATATTAATTACTCAAAAATTCATATACCAACACAAGCTGAAATTTAGCATACAGCTTCCTAAGGTATTATTGAATAACAAGTTATATAGTTTTTCATTCCCCTTTTTGCATTTTTATGATATTGCACTCTATGTGAATTGGGTGTTTTCTGAGAATATTGTCAAAATATGTGCTATAACAAATATCAAAAATAACAAGAAATGTAACAGATACTTTAAACAAACATATTTACATTCTTCTAACCTCAAAAATGCACCTTAGTTAGGTTTAATATCATAATATCACCTTAATATCATATTTACAGCAGCAGAAAAAGTCTTAATGAAACAAGCTTATAGATTTCACCTTTGGCCCGGTCCACAAACTGCTTGTTTAGCCAAAACACTTTCTGCACAAGGTACGTAACATACTATTTCTTAGTTTCAGTTTATTCTCTGCTTTTTACATCAGGTGACTGAACCTCCTCAAGTAACATTAATTAATTTTGTGTCATTACTGTATACATAACGCTGCATAGGTAAGCAAAGTATAGGATTTGACAACGGCGTGGATTGAGGTCAATTTCTAAATGCATTTATATCATTATTGTTGCAACTATATCCTTTACCTGACTATCTACTTTCACCTAATCTTTCTTAAAAGAAAAATTTATTCTGAAAAATGTTGGTTATATGTTGTTATATTTATTTATTTGTTTATTTAATTAAATACCATATACATATGCCTTTGAAAGGCATCTTATAGAGTCAAACACAGTTGCCTGTACATAAAGATGGCATACATAAACATTAATACTAATAAACTTAAAACTACAGCATAGAGCCATGATAACGGAATCAATGCTATCATGCCCTTATACTTTTCCATAAAAAAAAGTTAATAATATTAAAATATATAACATCCAAAATAATTATTTCCTATAAACATCTTTAGTTTTCTTTTAATAAAGACCTTACTTATTGATAGGTCTTTGAGATCATTCGGTAGAGTGTTAAATATACCCACAGCCACATAATAGCTCCTTTTTTTGCTTACTGTTTTATAAATTTTAGGCAATGGTAGATTCTTGTTTCTTGTCTTATTTGTACTTCTTATATATCTGTTTCTTAACTTGTTATTATGATATGTACACTCTAGTTCGAAGCCTTATAGCCTTAGGGAAAATAAAAAATGTAATAAAGTGTAATAAAATATAAGAAAATGTAACAAATCGTACCATTTTGTACATTTTTGTTGGATTTCGGACCTTTTTTACGTTTTATTACAGTTTGCTACATTTTATTACACTTTGTTACGTTTTATTATCATTTTTACAAATCCATTATGACAAATGTAACTATGAGTAAAAAAGTATAACAAAATGTAAAAAATTGTCTGTAAGCGTAATATTATATAAGAAAATGGTGACTTTATTATTTTCTTACTTCTGCTTATATCCTTTTACTTTTTCTTACAATTTCTTATGCATTGTTACATTTTGTTAAAATTAATAATTAAAAAAATATATTGACCATATTAGGCGGTAAAATAACATATGTAATAAAATCTAATAAAATGTAATAGAATGCAAAAAAAAGTTAAACAATCTGAAAATGTAAGAAAGTGTACAAAAACGTATGAGAAAAAAGGTCCGAAATCCAACCGAAAGGTACAGTTTCTTACATTTTCTTACATTTTGATACGCTTCATTACAATTTATTACAAGTTATTACATTTTTTTTTCCACTAGGGAAGTAGAGGTTGGTTCTGTGTTATATAACAGTCTTGATTTATAATTCGAAGTATTTTCTTCTGTATACCTTGAATTAAATTCAAATTATTGTTATAAGCCCCACCCCATGCAATTATACCATAGTTTGTATTACTTTGAAAGAAGGCATAATATAGTAACATTAGCATTTTACTATCAATAACTTTCTTTAGCTTCGCAAAAATAAAGATTAAATTTAAAATATCTTGTTGATTTTATAATATAGTTTATGTGCTTATCCCACTTCATGTTATAGTCTATTATTAATTTTAAATATCTGTAACTGTCTACTATATTTATTACATTATCACTAATTTTGATGTTTAAGGTGCTAGGCACACTATCACAGTAATTGCCATATGCAATATACACGGTTTTGTTTACATTGAGCGATAATTTATTTAGGTTTAGCCATATTGCCACCTTACGAAGATATTCATTTAATCTTTCTTGTGCAACTGTCCACGAGTTATCACATAAAATGATAACTGTCATCTGCATAAGATAATATAGTTTCATTTAGCATATCTATCACTAGGTCATTAACGTATAATATAAAAAATAAATTTGCTCCATTATATTATTTTCATTTAGGACATCTAAAATTTTCTGTGAAATTTTCACAGAAATCCAGTCACATGAGCTTGGTAAAGTACGCAAATAGTTTTTGATTTTAATATTTTTCATATACCAATCGATAGAGAATCCAATGCTTGTTTTGAGTCTCTTTATCTTAAATTTGCTTGTCTATTAGTTTCCAAAATCACCAAAACAATTGGTTACAAAATAATTTTTTGTTTCAGTCTCATTTCACGAATAATGACTTTTAAGAAACCTTTCAGATCTTAAACCAATTCTTGTAATTTGCTTGTTTAAATAATATTAGGCTTTTATAAAAAAAAAACTTTAATAAGAATTATAAGATCACCACAGAAAGACCACAAGACTATTCTTTATTATTACTATCTATCTATCTACTATTTTATCGCTGGTCGAAAAATGGACCTATTTTTCGCCTATCTCTAGTAATACGTGGTATGTTGTAGCTTTAAACTGATATCGATTTCTACCAGGGGTTATTTTACGCTTATTTGATATGAGCAATCATTAATTTAATAATCATGCATGTTTACCCTGGCTGAAAATTATCATATGAGAGCTCATATGAGTACTGATATGAGTCGGCATATGATAATCATATAAAACTTTCGACCGTATTCTCATATGAAAATCATGACAGTCATATGATATATCACGAATTCTCATAAAAATTATACTACGTACTCTATCGCTCTCTGATATTTATTAGATGTCTTTCTTTATACTGGTAATTTGTAAGTTGCTTAGAGAATTTATTTTTACAATTAAAAAAAACCAGTCTTGTGGAGATTTGAGCCCTGAACCTCAAGATTATTTAGCAAGCGTTTACCACTGAGTCATCATGGTCTTTGATGTCAATCATTTTGGTAGAAATTAATTGTCATTATAACTTATACATCCCTGTATGCTTTATTTATTATTAATCAATTACAATTAGTTTATTTTTTTAAGCATACTAATTGTAATTTAGTAATAATAAATGAAGTATACAAGGGCATGAAAGTTGTAATGACACTAGATTACAACTAAAGATTACTACTAGATTACACTAAATTACAATTAGCATGCTGAATAAAATTACTTTATTTCCGTAAATGTAAGAATACAATTATTAATAATTTTAAAACTTTTAAAATTTTTCAAAAATTCGAAAAAAAAAATTATAATTTTAAAAACTAAAAATCTTGAAAAATCTATTAATTTTAAGATTTTAGTTTGTATTAATAATGGATGTGTAGGTACTTTTCAAAAAAACAAAGTGGCTACACTGTTAAGTCGTGAATAAAGTTCTATATGCAACACGGGACTAAGCATGATCATTTTCTTACCTGATAACTCCCCTTGCCTCAGTTGCATAATGTACTATAGCAACTTAAATCACAGATCATAGACGGATATGAGTATCTTTTCTTAACACGTGCGTGAAAAAGTCCCGTTTGCGTGTATCTAAAGTGAATGGCAAGCTGTTCATTTCGAGTGAGCGGGAGGGAATGGCCATTCCCTCCCGCTACACCCTACTGGAAAAAAGCAGATGACAATCAGCTAATTATTATTAAAGTTGATTAGTTTAAGTTGATTAGCTTAAATAGAAATATTAAGCTGATATCACCTGATAATCAGCTGACGTTTTGACACGATTATAAACAGATTATCAGCTAATAATCAGCTGATTGTCATCTGTTTTTTTAGTAGGGTAAATATCAGAATCTGTTCGAATATTATAAGAAACCATCCTAATATCTTATTTTATTACAAGCATTGTTGCTTCACTACCGAGAGTACACAAAATAGTGAAACGTTTGCAATAGCGGAAACGGCAGTAAAGTCGGTGCGACAGGAATAAGTTAATACACAGACCGCGGTCATACAAATGCCAGCAGCAATGGCTAATCAGGTAATAGCAAAGCAGAAAATCAATATAGGATAGGTAGTCTGCAGAATCCGAGAGGTACAACGAGGGACACGGTCACTAAGATGTTGTAAATGTCTAGGCTTTGGGCATATCGCCAAAAAGTGCATAGCAAGACAAGAACGAAGTAATTGTTGCTACAAATGTGGGGGCATAGAACATAAGTTAAAATACTGTACCACCCAACAGAACTGTGAATTCTTTCATGAAAGAAGCGCAGAAGGGAAAACTGACCATGTGGCTGGTCAGCTGGCCAGCTTCATATGCCTAGTCTGTAGAGTAGTTTGTGTAAGGTTTCAGTGTTGTGTTTGTACAGATATACAGTGGAGTAAATTGTAGTCAGACAGGTGCTAATTTTAATGCCCCCAAGAATACTAGGGAGGTCTATCAGAATTATCGCGTACTTAAGTCGTACTCCAGCGACCTCTTATATTTCATATAATATATAATTAACCGCGAACGATTAGTTTAAATCATTTGAATTTTCCTTTGTTTCGTGTACGCAGAGAGGGATTAAACGAGCACGTGAAAAATCTTGTCATTAGTAAAAATATTAAATTATTTGTTGAAGTGAGTTTTCCCACAATGCACGCTACCATCAGGCGCCATCTGTACGTCGTAGGGACGCACCGACTCCCCGCCTAGGAGTTAGTTCCGCTCGAACCTTCAGACAAGCAAGAGCGATTCGCCACTACACGATTTTGTCAACTACTAAGTTATCATTAAACTCCTTTCTTGCACCTTAGTCTTGGCGTATTATTTACTACTCCTATCCTGCATTATCATTATTGTCGAGCGTTCAAGTCAGATCGATATTATTGCGAAACGCGTTATGTATATTAAGAAGACTGGAGTAATGCGTATTTACTAGGGAGTATAATAATTCGATATTTCAATACTGTCCCATACGCATAAAATGTCAGCAGTATTTTAATATTAAGATTTGTTCGATTTTTACAATTCTTTTTAAGATTAAAAAATAATCTATGCGCCTCAAATACTTTAGGACAGTTTGAAATAAACTAATGTACACAGTTCACTTCGAATGCCAGCTAAACTTACCTATTTGAATGAAAAAAATACGCTTGATAAAAATTGAGGGAGATTGAATTAACTTTCTCTTTCACTCACCTGCAATATCAAATGCGGTCCGGGCGATTACGCCCTTTACAGCTCGGTTCGACATTTGTAGGTAAGCCTCGAAGCTGCTCGGGTTGTTTTTTGCGTCACGCAGGCTCTCTATTATTGTTTGTGACACGATCGAGGTTTGATTAAAATCTAAAGTCCGCTCGAGCGTCATTCGGTCTGATCGAGCTTTGTTCCGCTCGAGCGTCGTTTGTTCCGATCGAGCGTTCTTTGGTGCGATCGAACTTTCTTCGGAAGCGTTCGAGCAGTCCGTGTAAACATCGAAGTGGCTTCATCAACTCCGAGCACTTCGGAAGAGTTCTGATTGACTCCGATCGCTTTCAACGAGTTCTGATCGACTCCGATTGCTTCGGACGACCGACCAACGACCCCGGACCACCCCGAACGACCCCGATCGACTACGATCAACACGGAATAATTCCGATCGACTACGATCAGCACGAAATAATTCCGATCGACTAAGATCAGCACGAAATAATTCCGATCGATTACGTACAGACCTGTATATTCATGTTAATACTCGTTCAATCGCGTGCTTCTACGTTTTTTAGTCGTTGTAGGCACCCGTCGATTTTGTTGTATTTGTTCCCCATGTCTTCTTCCAATCCAGTCTTGTATCCTTGGTATAAGGCAATGAGTCCATCGTCCTTTGCCACTAGCGTCTCATCTTGTTTGCCATTTAGCCATCGTCTTCTTTCTTGTGGCATCCCAGATCTCTTTCTAGCTCTTGTCACTCGATCGTTTCCTAGCTTCGAATACGTCCTTTTTTTCCAACGCTAAGAGGTCAATGGGTGGCATACCTGCTATAAATCAGATACCGTACGGTAAGTAATAACCGTACGGACGCCACTCTTAATGCACTTCGCCTATACACGGTAGTCAACTTTCGTGCATACGATTTCACTCGCATCGCATCTGCCCATATTGGGGCTCTATATAGCATAATCGATGTGGTTACACTAGCTAAGAGTAACCTTCGCTTCTGAGATGGCCCTCCTACATTTGGCATCAATCGTGATAAAGCAGCTCCAACTTCTGCTGCTTCATCACTGACTATTTCTAGATGGTTTTCAAAACTTAGTCTTGCATCGATGGTGATGCCTAAGTATTTGATGGTCGGATGAGAAACGATCTCATGTCCATCCACCGTCAGTATGATTTCCTTTATCTTCATCCTACTGGAAATGAGGATAAGTTCCGTTTTGTGACTGGCTAGTTCCAGTCCCGTCTCTGTTAGCATTCGTGTATTAGACGGGTTGATTCTTCAGTTATGTCTGTCAACTCGTATTTATGTTTCGCTACTACCACTACTGCTATGTCGTCAGCGAATCCTACGACTGTTGCTTCTTCAGATAATTGTAGCTTTTGTACCCCATTGTACATGATGTTCCAAGTCGGTGGGCCAAAAACTGACCCTTGGGGGACGCATCCTGTAACTTTATATGTCTTTGTACCGTCCTCAGTGTCATATAATATTCTATCCATTAAGTAGTCGGATATCATCATTCTTATATATAAGGGCACATCCTACTTCCGAAGATTCTCGTGTATTTCACTCCATCTGGCCGAATTGAATGCATTTTTGACATCCAATGTAACTATTTCGCAGTACTGCTTTTTTCCTCCCTACCATCTTTTTACCTCTATTGCTGTTTTTGCAGTGTCAATCACTAGACTAACTGCGTCCAGGGTTAAATGCTTCTTTCTGAAGCCATATTGGTGATCCGCTAATCCACCTTTTCCTTCTATAAAATGATCTATTCTGACGCAGATGATACGTTCAAGAATCTTTCCTTGGGTATCCAGCATGCAGAGTGGTCTGTGTGATGAGGACACCTCAGGTGGTTTCTTTCCTTTTGGCAGAAGCACTAGACGCTGTTTTTTCCAGTTTGTGGGAAATGTTCCCTCTTCTGGACATGAATTGTACATGTCTACGAAGACCTCTGGATGAGCATGAATGGCATGCTTCAACGCAATATTTGAAATGCCGTCCGGCCCTGGGGCCTTGTTGTTTCCTACCCTTCTTCAACAATTCCTCAATTGTGATCGGTGGAACAGCCTCTTCATTCGCACCTCTTTCGATGACACTTGGCTCTTCCAGTTGCCAGGGGAACCGAGTGGTCACTACCCGGTGTAATAGTTCCGGGCATTTTAGAAGGGGTACGTAGCTTCCTTTCATCTTCTTCATTACGATTTTGTAAGGTCGACCCAAAGGGTCCTGTTCGACCTCATCCTGTAGTTCCTTAAGGCACCGTCGCTTGTTTTCGCGGTTCGTCTTCTCAAGCTTAGTGTCTTTCATTTTTTGTCCGCGGGCATCTACTATTTTCTGGCCTCTTCCGAATTTATAGAATTTCTTTCTTGCCCGTTGTTCTCTTCTTCTGGTCCGGTGACACTCGCTGCGCGCACTCTCAACCTCTTTTGTCCCACCAGTATACTGGTGGTTTTTTACAATTGGACACTCTTCTCGGCATGGCCGCGATATTACCCATCACCTGTTCTATATATACTCCTTATCATAATCCTTCGTTTTCCAACCGACTCTGTTGGTCCTTGTACTCGCGCTGGGTTTCTGCTCTGATTTTCTTACCTTCATTATTATGGCCTAGTGACCACTATTTGTGTAGTGTTCACTCACAGGCCATTTGTCAATTGAGCCAATAAGGCAACTGCTAACAAAGGTCATATTTACAATAGATCCTGCTTCTCGTCTTATTAAGGTGTTAGTGCTACCCTGATTAACTAATACCAAGTCCAGGAGAGCAGATGCTTCTTGCAGTACTCGTCCTCTTTGGTTAGTCCTTTGATTGCCCTACTCTACGGCCTACGTAGATATAATAAGCCGTTTCCAGAAAGATATGACCTTCCTCGTGTCATCCTTAACACTCTTGTGAATGTTTTTGGCTGGACCTACTACAGCATCCATCTTGTCCAGATAGTTCTGAATCTTGTCCACCAACTCTTCTTCCGCACGATCTGCTGTCTGAATTTATAGACCATACCTTCTGCATTCCCCTGTTTATGACTTTATCACATCCTGATGCTTCACTTGAGGCTAATTTTCCTTTGAGGGCCGAGTGACCCACCTCTATAGCCTCCTATCTTGTTTGAGTTAATTGGCTCCCCCCAACATCCATGGAGCCTGCGTCGGCCACCGGGACCTTCATCCGATCGGAACCAACGTCGGGAGTGGGCTGTAAAGCTTGACCCGCTTGGGATAGTGTTATAATTAACTCACTGTCGATGGGGATCCAGGCTTGGGACCGGTGAGGCGGAGTGTTGTGTGTATGTGTGTGTGTGTGTGTATATACCTTATTATTTTTGGAACTACTTCGTCAATATCAATAAAATTTGACATGCATTATATTTTTGGATCCTGAATTTGGGAAAAACAGTTATTTTCTATTTTCCCAACAATAATATTTTTATGGCCATTTTTTGATTTTTGAAAAACACTATTTTGCGTTTTTTTCAATCAGTCCATTGTTACAAAGAATTCAGCTATGAAGCATTTAAAGGAAAATAAAATAACCTACTTTTTCTCATTTGGTGCTCGGGATCGGCCACTTTGTTCGGCAGATAAAATGAAAAAGGTAATTTTTTTTTAAATTCATATGTCTGAAACTAAGCATCATAACTTTGCGAAAAAAATTATGTCGATGGGTTACGTGTCAAACTATATCCCATTAAAATTTCAAGTGATTCGACTACTTATTTTTTCAGTAATAAATCGAAAACTGAAACAACTGAGTTTTTGTCGTTCCCTGATTATAGACGCAAAAAGGCCTTATTGCACTTAAACACAAATTATTGTTGGGAAAATAGAAAATAACTGTTTTTCCCGAATTCAGGATCCAAAAATATAATGCATGTCATATTTCGAGAAAAAGTAGATATTTTATGTGTTGTGGCTAAGTTCATTGCATAGCTTTCAAACCCCTCTGGTTCGTATAATACCTTAGAATTTTGCCTTTAATAGTTGTGAGAGATTTTGAGACCGATACCTGTTTTTCAATTTTTGCATTTATTCTCATTCGGAAAATAATAGGTCTAGAGAGCTTATATTTTGCATATAGATTTCTTTTGTGATTGTGAAAAGATGTTTAAAGTTGAATCGACCTTAACTGAAAAACTTCTGATTTCGACTCCGACACTGATGTGAATGCGAACTCATACGACTAAATAATTATCATGGGTCTCGTAGTCGAACACAAAAGTATTTCAGTTAACTTCGATTCAACTTTAATTATCTTTCCACAATCACAAAAGAAATCTGTATGCAAAATATGAGCTTTCTAGACCTGTTAGTTTTCGAATGAGAAAAAATGCAAAAATGGAGAAACAAGTATCGGTCTCAAAATCTCTCATAACTATTAAAAGTCAAAATTCTAGTTAATGCCTTGACAAAAAAGCTAAAATATTTATTACTTTCTTCATGTAAAAATACACTAAAAACCAGAAATACAAAAAATTCATATGGGCCTCGATGTGAAAATATGAATGAAAATAGTTAAATCATAATCATGTAGGTTACATGTTTTCTAGGTAGCATAGTAAGTATCTGTGTAATATTGCAGTTGTATAGCTTTTTTATAATGCAAATAAATGGCATTGCAATGATAGACAAACCCACTGACTCTTATACTGAACTTTTCTTCAAATTCACGATTCAAATCAATGATGACGACATTGAGCATTATAAATATATTTATTAAAAAATAGTTTTGAGGGATTTAGTAACATGTTACATGTTTATAAAATATTAGCAGACGTTTGTGTTCCACTCAACAAATATGGTAGGTTTTCTACCATTGTTATTAGACAGAGATAATTATGCGAGCGACCTATCTAATAAATAGCCTGTTATTTTGATGGTTAGATTGGTCAGGAACAGATGTAAATATGCAGTGTTCGTATTCTATAATAAAAAAACAGAGGGGTCTGCAAACTTTTGGACAATGAACCATTCAAAACTTATATCAAATTCCGTATCAAAAATCGCCTCATACGTTAGCAAGCAGATATATAGATTTATAAAAACAATATTTTATTTATTGGACCTATAAATTTAGTTGGAGGAAGCTACGTGCCAAGGAAGTGCCTGCGGTTTTGATTTAGTGATTTTGATGCGTAAATCGCCGCCATTTTCTTATTTTTCCAACTTAATCGCAACTTTGACAGAGAGTTTAAAAATCTCAGGTGAAGTAATCATTGATCAACTAGTATATTTAGGATAGGCAAAATATAATATGAATAAAGAAAATATAATAAGCATAATAGTATCGTTCGATATTGTATGAGACAACGTGCGTAATTCCAGATTTAGAGAGTGCATTTTTGCACGAGCGTGCTGTAAATCGAAGTTTACACCAGGGTGTGTCATACAGTGATAATGTTTACCGCAACAAGTCAATAATGTTTACTTGAAATTGTTTTGCGCATATTAAAAAAGTCACGTCGCCTAGTTAACGCAAAAAAATTGAAGTACCATTGAACGGTACTGCTATATTAGCGCGTCTAAAATCCTAAAAATTCGATAGCCGCTCGCAGCGTGTGTAAATAAGTGCGGCTAATATGTAAGGGAAGAGCTGAGCTTTGCGAACATGCTAACATGCGCTGCGAAGAGTGCGTGGTGGAGGGGGGGGGGGGGGGGGGAAGAGCTGCTGCTGCTTTCGTGACGATCGGTTTGTCGCGCCGTCGTGACAGTCGCCGCTCGCCGGTTCACTCACCTGTAAAATGTGTATCCGGCAAGCCTATAGAAGTATTCACTTTAAAACTCTCAAGTTAATTAATACGTAACTTGCCATGACTGCTTCATTTTGTTTATTGGCGAACAACTAAAATTTTCTCTGTACGTATTTTATTATAACTTCAAGTGACGAAACACGAGTCTCGCACATGTAAATACGTGTGAAAGTGGCCGCAATAAACACGGCATGCGCAGCCGGCGAGCGATTCAGCGACGACGCGCCAGGTGGCGCGAGCGGCGTACGCTATTCCTTGTAGTATCGTGCGCACACGTTACTACAAGGAATAGCGAGAGATAGAGCTACACCGACGAAATCGTCTTGTGAGCCCACGTAGCGATTTGGTAGACGAACCGAAAACCAAAATTCCGAATTGCCGTCGTGAGCACACGAGGCAACCCTGAACACCCGAGCGACATCGAGCCTCGTCTACATGAGCACACGTGACAATACCCGGCGCCACCCTAAAAATCCTAACCCCCACAATCCGACACATTGCTGCCACCCTCTGCCACTGTTAGCCCACAGGGTTGAGGGAGTAACAATTACAACACCGGCAATTCACCCGGTCGTGCGCTCACGTCCTGTTGAGACAAAGGTAAATTCCTAACCAACAAAGCCAGCCTTACGCCGATATCTCATGACTCGCTTTATCTTTGTTCGCACACAGGCTAAAGAGAGGAACGAGACGAGCGACGAAGATTCGTGAAGCCGTGCACACACGATTCTACAAATCCGAGGGATAACCTCAAAATCCGCCACCGATCCTTCATACCACCAACGTACCGAAACACCGTAGCCGCGAACACCGAAAATTCTTCTAACGAAACCGCGTAGATATTCTTGTAAATTGTCAACCGCGTTAGTTTGAACAATTCTATTTGTAAAGGCGAAATATTTTTAACAAGACGCATAATTGATTTCTGTTTCAGCCGGGATTTAACAACTGATTCCAAATTTGCTATTCTTTACATAAGAAATATATTTTGTTATTATTAAAATTATAAAAATATAAAATTTTATTGCCCTTTTCCCCTATCCAGATCCTGGAACCGACTGACTATCCAGTCTCCTAAGAAAAGTTGAACCGTTACAGTCATAAAAACACCATAAGTACAATGAAACGGTGATGGCAAGTTACGTAGTAAGTATCTTGAGAATTCTTCCTGATTGATCTGTATATAATTTAATTTAACTTTGAGTTAAGTAAGCCCTTTATTGACAAACAAAAATTTTACTGCTTTATTAAGATTAAATATAATAAACTTGACTTTGGTTGATTGATCTCAGTTCTTTTTTATCTGTTATTTCGTTCCAGAATATATCAAACTCGCCTAACCTTTTACTTTTTCAAAAGTTAATTTTCTTTTTTATGTTATTAGAAGCGTGTTCTCAAAAAAGTTAAGAAAATTTAGTAGAAATCTGAAGATAGCTGTTTTGATGGGGAACAAACTAGTGAACATAGAAGGCAGCAATTATAAAATAAAGAAAACTGCTTTGAATTATGAAAAAACTGTTGTCTTTACTTATTAATAGTTATTGTCTGTTGTATTATTTTTTTATTTATTTTCTAAATTGTAAAATTTCTAAATTCTAAATTGTAAATTGTAAAAGATTACTGTTATCTGTGTCTCAATTCCGAAATTTTTCTGCTATTATCTGCAGTTCATAACGTTTTTTTTTTAGAAAAGTAAATATCTTATTTTGCATTACATTTTTGTACAAAATATAAATGTTATGATTTTTATAATCTCACAATTTACATTATTTTATAAATGTAAATAAAAAAATGTTTAATTAATATAATTTTTTTGTTAGATTTTGTTAATATAATTAATACTGTCATCAAATAATTACAAAGAGTTTAAAAACATTTTTTAATATTTAAAACTCATTTCTATTTTATTCTATAATTTTTATGCCGGTCCTGTGTACTAGTAGCTATAACTACTTTCATAGAATGTTGGCTGTATTGAATATATTCATTTATACCCGACGGTGATTAATTCTTATGAAACGTTTCCGAAGTCGTGCTTTTGATTGATTAGGATTTATCAATCTGGCAATCTTATTGACGCATTTCAAAAACGTTCCACAAGAATTAACTACCATCGAGTGTACATCTAATATTAACAGTATATTTAATAATGATACGTCAAATAATGAAGGGTATGTCGACGCAAAATCTTCGCAAATCCACCATGGAGTATTTTGTATTTTTAAACTTCTAGAAAAACAGAAAGTCGGATCGAATTTTGCTTTCGGTAGAAGGATTCATTAAACTTAACACTACGGCGCTACAGACTCGGTTTTTCATTTGCAAGCTTTATTTAAAAAGTTTTATGTAAAATTATATTTTAAGGTTGGCGCTGCAATCGCATGAGCACGACGAAGTATGCATAAACATCTGTTGGTATTTCCAAGATTTTAGAAAAACAAAAAGTCTGATCGAAATTTTCTTTTGGTTGAACGATTTATTATTCTTAAAGATTGCTGCAATTTCGTAAATATATCCTATTAAGTGCCCTCTATGACGTGCTAAAATTTGTTACCCCCCAAGCGGTATAATTTTTTATGATATCGGATCTTGAAGTTGTGTATTTTAACATGGGAAGCATAGGCTAAGTCTAAATTTAGTGTACATTTTGTTTAATTACGAAGAAAATAAATCACATCTTTTTCAAAAACTAGGTCATGATGTAAAATCATAATACAAATCAAGAAAATAAAAATTTAATAGGGCAAGGGGTGCTTTTTGAAAGGTTACAGCAATGTAAAGTTTCAATTTTATGCTATTAGTACATCTATATATGCGCGCTGTGTATCTCACTTTTTTAAGTTATGAGGATATTTGATACAGGGAAGATTTTTGGAATTTAACTAATTATATACATACACGCACATATATCACTAATAATTAGAGAAAAATAATAACTATTAAACAATATTATTATGCACCAACAATATATGCAATATAATTTACAATTTAAAAATAAAAAGTCAAAACAAACTAAAATCTAAAATACTAACTAAATATAGAGTGTTAACTTCAATATTAAAATCGGACAAACCATCCAAATCATAAACTACATAAATGTAACATAGCATAACACTATTAGTAATCAAAGGCAACTTCACTCCTTACACAATTTGCTAGCATGACTCCATGACTTTTAAGGAAAATCAGAAAATTATTAATTCGCTAAAATACATCAGCTTATACTTTTAACGCACAGAATAATATAATTTGCTACTTAAATATAAATCTCATTTAACCGTAGTAACAGAATTAAGAACTATTATATAAGAACACATCCATTTCAGAGAGAGCACACAGTGGCGCTGTCCTCGTTCAGCAAGCCCTAAACTGTAGGCCTTAACAACAAGACATAAACTGTCATAAGTGTCATAGAACATGTCGTAAATGTCGGGACTGTCGTACGTTGCAGTGTCAAAGTGCTATTCCGCAAGCAAAGATTCGCTGATGAACTCACAAACATGCACACACATAGACACAGTACATACTCACAAAGTATGCAGATATTCAAAGTCATTATACTGTAATGGGGTAAGACTTAACGATGAGAGGAAACGTCGTCTTTTTTTCTGTTCTAATTACCGGTTATGTTATCAGATAGTATTTGCAGTATACTGACCATGCTTTATAGAAGAAATTCGTATTCTTATGAAACAGATCAATTTTTCAGATTTGTCAATTGCATAATCTAAATAAAACTAGGGATGCAAGGTACGGCCATTTTTCCTGTTGATTGTATAGCTACATCTGTAGACTCAAGGGCCCTTAATGAAGATTGCTACCGCATCAACCTCAATAGACTTCTAAAGTCTTCTCTATAGTTTTGTTCAAATCGGCTAATTTAAAGCTTGCCAACGCTTTACTTCTCATAAAAATCCTAAGTACACAACCATTGCCTTCGTTTTACCCAGATCAGCCGCTAATTTTAACTAAATTTGCCGTCAAAACATGCAAGACGCTGCAACTCAACAATTTAGTAGCAAAAAAATGATTGACAAAATATATTTTATCATATAACTATATGTAAAATCAATAAATTTAGGTCTATTAATTTTAGATGATATTTAATGTGTCAGTTTTTCACGTTTGCAAGAAATATTTTAACTTAAATTATCTTAAATATGCTTACAAATATCATCACATAACAGTCTAAAAATCGTCTTTGAAACTTGTAAAAATTCAGGTCTTAAATAGTGCTTAACTTTATCAAGAAAAAATATGTCTCAAACTTACTTCAATTTTGTCTCACAAGTTTCTGAAATGTTACACTTAAAATAGCTCAAAGCCGTTAAAAAAAATCAATCTAAAATCATATTAAATTTCATGAATTGTTTCGTCTTGACAGATCTCAAAAAGTAAAATTTTTTGGATGTGATTTTAAGACCTGATATCCCAGAAATGCAAAACAACTAAATAATAAAAGCAAAGGTTCGCTGATGAACTCACAAACATGCACACACATAGACACAGTACATACACACAAAGTATGCAGATATTCAACGTCATTATACTGTAATGGGGTAAGACTTAACGATGAGAGATAGTATTTGCAGTATACTGACCATGCTTTATAGAAGAAATTCGTATTCTTATGAAACAGATCAATTTTTCAGATTTGTCAATTGCATAATCTAAATAAAACTAGTTAGTTTTATTTGAATACTTTTATTAATCTAAAATATTCACACTAAATCTTACATCAATTTTGTGTCATAATTTAGAACTTTTACGTGTACAATTTTACATATAAATCAATTAAATAGTAAAACTTTACGTAACATTTTAAATAGAATTGTACGTAAAGATCAATATGTAAAATTTTATGTGAAATATTACCTAAAGTTTTACAATTTCATTCGTGCGTGTGAAATTTTATATCTAATAGTGTAAAATCTTTACATAAAATTTTATATGATATTTGATGTAAATATTTTGACAGGGTAATAACATATAATAGTACATTACACAACTGATTGAGCACGAGTGGGAGTCAAAGGCGCCCGAGACGGACACGAAGGCCCAATTAGCATCCGAGTCTGAAAAAGCCAATTCGCCCCTTGTGTACCTTGTTTTTTATAATCAGGCCCTCAATAGCGCTTTTTTTTTTAGCCTAAAATAATGATAATTTAACAAATTTTAAAAATTTAAAAAATTTTGAAAATTTAAAAAATTTTGAAAATTTTGGAGGCGAAAGTGCTGTCTGCTTTCGTTCCTGGGGCGGAAGTGCATACTTTCGCCCCTAAGAAAAAAAAACACCTTCCCCTTAAGATATATGTATATGTGTGTGTTTATTTATACATATGCACACAAAAACACTAAAAAGGCTTGACAAACTCGACTTTCACTCCACTTTTTCGAAGGCGGAACGCGCATTTTCGATGCAAGTAGATAAGCTATAGGCATACTGGCTCACACGGATTCTGTATCACCCCCTCTCCTCTGAAAGTGATACAGAATCCGAGCTGTGTATTTTAGATGAAGGGATTGTCGATCCCTTCCTCCCCCCTCCTAGCGATCGAGAATTCACCCCACTCTCAAAGTGAGCCAGTAACCGTAGTATGTATAAGTCCCAATCTTCCCTTCTCCGTGTACCCGAAAAAAAGTTTTTGGTGGGTTCATGCTCCTTCTCTCTCGCGCAGGTAGAGACGGTAACCCCAGCACAGGTGTTTTCCCTTGCCTTTACACATTGAATTGGAGACATTATGCATACTACAGATTGCGTGTGAATCACTCTCGGATAGGTATACAAACTATCTTATAATAGCCCCCCTGACGACGCGGACAGATTGCGTAGGCACTATCCCACACACTTTCCATATGATCCTCGCGCAGGTTAAGACGGCGACGCTGGTACACACACACTTTCTAGAGTCAACTTATTAGAATATGTGGTTGCGTGCTTTAACACAGAGCCTTATGGAGCCGTACCTCTTTTACGCACGTTTTTCATTAATAGCACTGAAACTCTTTTTTAGATTTTGTTCAAAACTAGTAAAATGTGAGCAAGAATATTTGGAAGAGGATTTAAAAAATGTTATAGCTCGAGCTTCATTATTTTTAAATATATAGAAAGTAGTCCTACTGAAACGAACTTTTACGCGAGGAGAGCGAGAAAATCAACTGTTGAGTCATGACAACGCTTCAGCCCCGCTTCGAATTTTGACACTATGAGTTTCCTCGGATTACATTTTCTTCTACCTAGAATAGTAAGTCCGTCTGTCCGTGCTCTGACACGAAATGCAGCGTTGCCATATCCTTATGCCTTCACGCGGCAACTTGTGTGCGTGTACAAAACGGACCTTTTCTATGTTTGCAAAGATAGACACTACTCACTGCTAAGAGATGGGACTTAGAAGGAAGAGTGGAGATTGCGCCAAGAAATTAGACCGCTTAACACTTGAATTTTACAATTCAATTTTTCAAAAACTTATGAAGGAGCACAATATAAACTTATACTCTTCACATAGTAATCTTCATGCAACCATATGCGAACGATTTAATAGAACGTTAAAAAATGCAATGTGGTTAGAATTCAGTAAATAAGGAAGCTATAAATTGTTGGATATTTTACCTAACTTGCTCAAAGCATACAATTCGAGAAAACATCGGACACAGACCAATGAGCGAGAAGTCAAGAGACTTTTTCCAAATGAAAAGTCACCAGTGAAAAAACCGAAATTCAAAGTAGGAGATAAAGTACGCATAAGTAGGATAGAAAATGTTTTTGAGAAAGGTTACACGCCAAATTGGTCTACGGAAATTTTCATAATAACGCGAGTGTAAAAACAGATCCAGTAACTTAGCACTTCAAAGATTATTATGATAAACCCGTCTCTGGCGGCTTATGAAACAGAAATTCACAAAACTATGTATCTGGAAATTTATTGAGTAGAAAAAGTTCTTAAGAAAAATGGTAAACGTATATATGTTAAATGGTTATGATTCAGTAGTGATCACAATAGTTGGATAAATAAAAATGGGATTGTATGAATTACTTAAGGTTCAAATAAATAAGAAAGCAATTGTTATTATATTTAATAATAATTCATGTAGATTACATACAAGTTTAAACAAATAAATAGTATTTAACGGTAATCAGTCTTAGTCTTCCATTATTTCAGCATATGCTGAACTTAAAAGAAGTTCCACCCTGGTATGATATAACTCAAAAGTCGAGACATACTTTTTATCCAAACGTAATGATATTTAGGCATGTCACCTTCATCAACACGATTATTTTCTTCATGCTCATCTATATAAAAATCTTGAATGATGAGATTTCCATGTTTTTCTTCTGCTCTGTCATAATATGACAATGTGTTACTTCGAATTTGCGGCCATACTTTCTAAGCATGCATACATTTACTGAAATATTATTCAGTTTTTCAAATTTCGGAGTACTTTTAAGTTTTACTGGGAATTTTATACCAGCTTGACACTTTTCTTTAAAACTTTTTCTACTAGATAAATTTTGGGATATATATTTTGACATCTGTTGACATTTGTTTACGCTTAATATTTTTTAATATTTTTTTCCATATTCTTGATATTTTCTGATACTTTTTTGATACTTTTTGATACTTTTGGATAATTTTTGATAATTTTTTTCGATACTCTTGATGTTAAATTCCAGCTCTTGAAGCAAGTAATTTACAGAGCACTTAGGCTAAGCCTATGCATACACTACTCGCGTACTGCTCCGTAAGCGAATGGGAAAAATCTGTATACCTGAGCGTGAATGTGAGAAGGGTGCGGTAGATATATACTCGCGCGCTGACTAATGAGCGGTCGTGGTAACTCTGTTACATGTATCTCCGCTCGTGACAATCTTGGGTACAATCAGTGATAAGACTATCCATTCAGGAGAGCGTTGAAAACTAACTGTACAAGTAGCATGCATACACTCAGATAGAGAGAGAGAGAGAGAGAGAGAGAGAGAGAGAGAGAGAGAGAGA
>QLSS01000321.1:7757-80227 GCA_024372645.1 Trichomalopsis sarcophagae | reverse complement strand
GAGAGAGAGAGAGAGAGAGAGAGAGAGAGAGAGAGAGAGTGAGCGTATCGGTAATCCTCAGAATTGGTTTAATGGGGTAGAAAAAAAGTGAGATAAATTCTGCGGTGAGCGTTTAAAAATGTTCTCTTCAAGATTTGACATTTACAAGGATCTCCGCTCTCTCTCTCTCTCTCTCTCTCTCTCTCTCTCTCTCTCTCTCTCTCTCTTTCTCTCTCTCTCTCTCTCTCTCAATTCTCGTGAACTAGAGAAGGAGAGACTTATGCAACAGTAGGAGAAAGCAGGAGAAAATAGAAGAAACCTTCTCTTTTCCAAATTTGCTAGAGAGGGACAAGGCTGCTATTAACTCTGAAAAGGGCAGCTTCCCTTTCCATTTTCCAAAATAAAGGCGGGGAATGCTATAGGCGTCTCCCTTAAAAAAAAGGAAATAATATTCTATAAATTTCGGGATATACTTTTTGACATTTGTTGATACTTTTTGATACTTTTTTTCGATACTCTTAATACTTTTTGATACTTTTTTCGATACTCTTGATTCTTTTTTATGCTTATTGATACTTTTATTGATACTTGTTTGATACTTTTTGATATTATCTTACACTTTCACAGAGAGAAAGCTTTATAAGTATGCAAATTTCCCGCGTATTCAGGGAGGGCTATCATAAGATAGTTTGTATACCTATCCGAGAGTGATTCACACGCAATCTGTAGTATGCATAATGTCTCCAATTCAATGTGTAAAGGCAAGGGAAAACACCTGTGCTGGGGTTACCGTCTCTACCTGCGCGAGAGAGAAGGAGCATGAACCCACCAAAAACTTTTTTTCGGGTACACGGAGAAGGGAAGATTGGGACTTATACATACTACGGTTACTGGCTCACTTTGAGAGTGGGGTGAATTCTCGATCGCTAGGAGGGGGGAGGAAGGGATCGACAATCCCTTCATCTAAAATACACAGCTCGGATTCTGTATCACTTTCAGAGGAGAGGGGGTGATACAGAATCCGTGTGAGCCAGTATGCCTATAGCTTATCTACTTGCATCGAAAATGCGCGTTCCGCCTTCGAAAAAGTGGAGTGAAAGTCGAGTTTGTCAAGCCTTTTTAGTGTTTTTGTGTGCATATGTATAAATAAACACACACATATACATATATCTTAAGGGGAAGGTGTTTTTTTTTCTTAGGGGCGAAAGTATGCACTTCCGCCCCAGGAACGAAAGCAGACAGCACTTTCGCCTCCAAAATTTTCAAAATTTTTTAAATTTTCAAAATTTTTTAAATTTTTAAAATTTGTTAAATTATCATTATTTTAGGCTAAAAAAAAAAGCGCTATTGAGGGCCTGATTATAAAAAACAAGGTACACAAGGGGCGAATTGGCTTTTTCAGACTCGGATGCTAATTGGGCCTTCGTGTCCGTCTCGGGCGCCTTTGACTCCCACTCGTGCTCAATCAGTTGTGTAATGTACTATTATATGTTATTACCCTGTCAAAATATTTACATCAAATATCATATAAAATTTTATGTAAAGATTTTACACTATTAGATATAAAATTTCACACGCACGAATGAAATTGTAAAACTTTAGGTAATATTTCACATAAAATTTTACATATTGATCTTTACGTACAATTCTATTTAAAATGTTACGTAAAGTTTTACTATTTAATTGATTTATATGTAAAATTGTACACGTAAAAGTTCTAAATTATGACACAAAATTGATGTAAGATTTAGTGTGAATATTTTAGATTAATAAAAGTATTCAAATAAAACTAACTAGTTTTATTTAGATTATGCAATTGACAAATCTGAAAAATTGATCTGTTTCATAAGAATACGAATTTCTTCTATAAAGCATGGTCAGTATACTGCAAATACTATCTCTCATCGTTAAGTCTTACCCCATTACAGTATAATGACGTTGAATATCTGCATACTTTGTGTGTATGTACTGTGTCTATGTGTGTGCATGTTTGTGAGTTCATCAGCGAACCTTTGCTTTTATTATTTAGTTGTTTTGCATTTCTGGGATATCAGGTCTTAAAATCACATCCAAAAAATTTTACTTTTTGAGATCTGTCAAGACGAAACAATTCATGAAATTTAATATGATTTTAGATTGATTTTTTTTAACGGCTTTGAGCTATTTTAAGTGTAACATTTCAGAAACTTGTGAGACAAAATTGAAGTAAGTTTGAGACATATTTTTTCTTGATAAAGTTAAGCACTATTTAAGACCTGAATTTTTACAAGTTTCAAAGACGATTTTTAGACTGTTATGTGATGATATTTGTAAGCATATTTAAGATAATTTAAGTTAAAATATTTCTTGCAAACGTGAAAAACTGACACATTAAATATCATCTAAAATTAATAGACCTAAATTTATTGATTTTACATATAGTTATATGATAAAATATATTTTGTCAATCATTTTTTTGCTACTAAATTGTTGAGTTGCAGCGTCTTGCATGTTTTGACGGCAAATTTAGTTAAAATTAGCGGCTGATCTGGGTAAAACGAAGGCAATGGTTGTGTACTTAGGATTTTTATGAGAAGTAAAGCGTTGGCAAGCTTTAAATTAGCCGATTTGAACAAAACTATAGAGAAGACTTTAGAAGTCTATTGAGGTTGATGCGGTAGCAATCTTCATTAAGGGCCCTTGAGTCTACAGATGTAGCTATACAATCAACAGGAAAAATGGCCGTACCTTGCATCCCTAGTTTTATTTAGATTATGCAATTGACAAATCTGAAAAATTGATCTGTTTCATAAGAATACGAATTTCTTCTATAAAGCATGGTCAGTATACTGCAAATACTATCTGATAACATAACCGGTAATTAGAACAGAAAAAAAGACGACGTTTCCTCTCATCGTTAAGTCTTACCCCATTACAGTATAATGACTTTGAATATCTGCATACTTTGTGAGTATGTACTGTGTCTATGTGTGTGCATGTTTGTGAGTTCATCAGCGAATCTTTGCTTGCGGAATAGCACTTTGACACTACAACGTACGACAGTCCCGACATTTACGACATGTTCTATGACACTTATGACAGTTTATGTCTTGTTGTTAAGGCCTACAGTTTAGGACTTGCTGAACGAGGACAGCGCCACTGTGTGCTCTCTCTGAAATGGATGTGTTCTTATATAATAGTTCTTAATTCTGTTACTACGGTTAAATGAGATTTATATTTAAGTAGCAAATTATATTATTCTGTGCGTTAAAAGTATAAGCTGATGTATTTTAGCGAATTAATAATTTTCTGATTTTCCTTAAAAGTCATGGAGTCATGCTAGCAAATTGTGTAAGGAGTGAAGTTGCCTTTGATTACTAATAGTGTTATGCTATGTTACATTTATGTAGTTTATGATTTGGATGGTTTGTCCGATTTTAATATTGAAGTTAACACTCCATATTTAGTTAGTATTTTAGATTTTAGTTTGTTTTGACTTTTTATTTTTAAATTGTAAATTATATTGCATATATTGTTGGTGCATAATAATATTGTTTAATAGTTATTATTTTTCTCTAATTATTAGTGATATATGTGCGTGTATGTATATAATTAGTTAAATTATAGAGAAGACTTTAGAAGTCTATTGAGGTTGATGCGGTAGCAATCTTCATTAAGGGCCCTTGAGTCTATAGATGTAGCTATACAATCAACAGGAAAAATGGCCGTACCTTGCATCCCAGCTTTTGAATTAATCAGTGGACCGGTGACGCTAATAATTATACATGAAATTATTTGATATACTCTTCCTGCGGGAAAGCAAGCTTATAAGCTTCCGTTGACTCCATAAATTACAAAATATAATTATTTTGTTTCCGTTTCGAGATCAGTATAAAAAAACAAAAGAAATATACCAACTTATCTTTCTCCACAGGGACTTGACGCACGCCCGCTGACAGTTTTACGAATGAGGGCGCGATATTGCTTAAGGAGGTTCGATAGCTTACGGCTTGCGGGGATGAGAGAGAGACTCCCTTCTTTCCCCGCGCGCGGCCCCCGCACCGCGCAGCCCGGTCACAGCCAACAAGCTTGCGGTTTTGTTTACGTTTTTGTTCAATACAAAGAATTGGTATTGTCAATCGTTTTACAATTTTGTGCACATGTTTATAAATCATTTTCCAATGATTTACGAAGTTTTTTATTTTCCTTATACTATTTTTAAGCAATTGCACTCTTAAGTGTTTTGATCATTTTTAAGGCTATCCCATAAGAGCCTGTGTATAAGAGCCTAACTTTGAAGTCAATTATTGCATAAACTATACTGACAATTGATCTAATATTTTACTAACAAGTATATCGTATGGTTATTAACAGATTTTAATTGTTTTAAAACATTGTACCCATTTTCATTTTGGTATTGAATCTTTTTAAGTCACGGCTGCTCTGTTTCCTAGATTTCTAGAGAATCTTTTGAATAGTTGATGGTTTAGAGTAGTCTTTAACCCTAACTAAACACGTGCCCTTTTGCTCGGCGCGTCCTAGATTTTTTATCCTCAGGAGTTAAAACCAGAGCACTGTTAATGATTGTTATTATTTGGTTATACAACTTCTCTATGCGCAGGCCATAGTCGCTTACTGGCTTGTTCAAATATTGCGTAATCGATTGGAATTAGAAAGAAGTTTTTTCACCGATCGATGATGATTTTCTCGTGCTAACCTTTCGTTGCTTCGCTTCTCAATTTTTGGGATATGAAGAACCACACATTTTTCGTGCTTTAAGTCGTACGATTTAATAACCACTTAAATATCAATACAGAACAGATTGGGATTAATGAGGTCGTTGTCATAAAACGGAAATAACGATACGTTGTCGACTACGAACATGGCTTTCGTTTTCGCCCGGCTCCGAAAAATCGTACGATGTATTCGCTTTACCACGTAGTAAATTACTTTGTGCCTCGGTCCAGGCGCTCGATATGCGCCCGACGCGAGCTTCGGTTTCTAAGTTTTCAATTTCAGTTGGTCGTAAAAACAAAACTTTATTAAAATATCTTCTGATTAATACTGCCATAATTTTAAACCAGGGGCACTTTTTTAAAATAATTTTTCTCGTTTTTTGGGAGTCCTGGAAATACGCCAACAGCCCCTTAAGCTGCATGAATATAAGTATAAATAAAAAAATTCGTACAGTATTCAAAATTAATATAACTCACTATAAATAATGACCATTTATTTGTATCTAATGTTTTTGTATAATTTTCTCTGTTACAGACTTGAAATATTATGGCCACGTTTGTAAACAAAAATGGCATCAAACCTATTACAAATGGAACTTTAAGTCATGTTCAGGATAGTGAAAATTTCGAAGATAATCATCTTTCATTTACGGGAAAATCAAAGGATATATTGGACGTACATGTTGAATCATCTTTGGACAATGCTGAAGAGAAACCTGAATTGGATATCATAATTAGTAATGTTGTGTGTAGTTTCAGCGTGAGATGCCATTTAAATTTACGCGAAATCGCACTTAATGGCTCAAATGTTGAATATAGAAGAGAAAATGGGGTATAATAATAAAACTTAAAATTTATCACTAGTTTAAATAAATGTCGGAGATCTTGTATAATACAGTAAGCATGTATGTATCAGTTTTCTATTTGTAAAAAAGTTGAAAAGAATCATTTTTTGAATAATCGAATTCATGAACTACTGAACCAATGAAACAAATGTAATTAAAGAACACATAGGTAGTTACTGGGATAATTCTTTGAATAGCAAATTAGAATCAACTTAAATCGTTAGGAAAATTTCTTCTTTCAAAAAAATAATTTTTATTTTTAAAAAGTGATAGCTCTTACTGTCAAACATTTAATGCGTGAACTTAAGGGAGTATTACACTAAAGTTATTGACGGTTCAGAAATACCTAAAATTTGTCATGCAAGTAGATTTTAGTGAGGAAATGACTCGGTTGAATTTTGGTGAAAGTTTAAAGCGTGAAAAAAGTTATAAACATTTTTAACCGTAAATGCGTATATTTCTCTTGCACTCTTGATTGTATAAAACTGACGGTTTAGAATTCATTCGAATTAGTAGTAGATTAGTAGTTTAGGTTAGTAACAACTAAAGATTTGTTGAAGTGCTTGGAAGCAAGACTTTGGAGCCTGTAATCGTAATAATAAACAAATGAAATTTGAACAAAAGTACGCTTAACTCCAAAAAATGAGTCAAATCATCTTCGGTCTAAATCAGATTCTCAATAATTATGGTAAATAGAATCGCTTAATGTAAGTGCATAATCATTATTAGTTGTACCTCGACTTGTTAAAAGTGTCCCTCCATCCCAACACTTATGTGTTAACTAATAGCAAGTTTTATATTCTAGATTTAAATGCTATTTTAGTAGATTATTTTCATTTCTTTATTATTTTCTAACCCCGAAAAAGTATAATGCTTTGTTATCTGCATTTTTCGAATAATACTTATATTAAGAGAAAGTGTATTAACTACAAAAAGATATATACACATAAATGATGATAGTACATTCAGCATTAATGGGAGAAAATAGGCTATTTCAAGCGAGGGTGAGGTGTTTAGCACGAGACGTAGACGAATGCTGAAACACCTTTCCCGACTCTGTAATAGCCTTTCTTCTCATAGTACACACCGTATTTTTTACAACGAAGGCATGAATGGAGGAAAAATGATTATTTTTTCTCTCTTACAGCGGAATAAAATGCCCTATTTTCTCTCCTAGGGAAAAAATGGTTATTTTTTTCTGATTGAGTTTCAACTTTTTTACATACGCTTGAAACGAACGATTTTCTACGCTACTTTCTGGCATGAAAAGAGGTCCATTTTATGCCTGAGTTGTGAAAAATAATTTTATCCATCAAACAAAAAAGTACAAAAACTATATAGAATTATGTATATAGAAAAAACAATTTTGAAATTAATACATAGTGTTGTAGGAAGGTACGTGCAAAAGAATGGGCAACGGTTTTTTTTTTTTAATGAGAAAACGTTCTACCTTATGTCGACTTCTCTCGTTTCTTAGCATGACCCTTAAATGGTGCAAGAAGCCACCCAGACCGTGCACCACTTTCTTTTCTGTAATAATATACAAGAGTATTAAGAGGCGGACCGTTTGGCTGCGACTTAAGGAGGCACAACTTTAAAATCCTCAAAAAAAAATTATGAGTAAAAATGACAAAATTAAAGTCAATCGTTTAAAATTTTTTTTTAGTGATATTTAGTATAAATACATTTAACTTTACCGTGCTTAAAAAACGTACTAAACCTTAATTATCCCTGCTGGCCCATCGTGGCACTTAGTGCAATGCTTTATTAGGTTTTTTCACTGTCTGTAGGATTCCAAGTGAACGAATGGTTCTTTTGGAATCAAATTCAAGGAGGATACTTTGTACACCCGCAGTTTTAATATGAATGTAGGGATTTTGATTTGAATGCTTAGAAATGCTTTGACGATAAAAATACTGAATTTTTTCCTCTTTTTCCGCTTATTATGCCACTTTTTTGTGTATAAAACATTTTTTTAATATTAAAATTAAAATCTCTTCATTCATACCAAAACTACAGGTCTACAAAGTATCCTTCTAAAATTTGAGCCCAAAAGAACCACCTGTTGGAATCATATGGACAGTGAAAAAATTCACAAAACATTGCACCGAGTGCCACAATTGGCCAACAGGGATAATTAAGTTTTTAGCGCGGTAAGGTTAAAGATATTTATACTAAAATATATTTATATAAAATATACTACTATCACTTAAAAAAATGATTAACTTTAATTTTGTTAATTTTTCTCACAATTCTTTTTTTCAGGATTTAAGGGTGTTGTGACCCCTTAATAGACTTATATTTTGAGACACAGCGTCTATTAAAGAAAACCTTAAATTGTAACCTTGAATTTCTTGCCAAATAATCGTATTCCACACTTTTACCCAAATCCACAGTTGTGGCCTTTCCTTATGTAAGTCAAGTCTCCGACACATATATTAATTAAAACTTAAAAGTATTAATTTAATAAAAAAATTTTAGCTTGTGAGAATGAGGCTAAGAAAACCATGTACTTTAGCTTCGATTTCATCATCTGGAAAAGTCACTTGCACTGGAGCTACTAGCGAAGACGAAGCTAAAAAAGCAGCTCGAAGATGCGCCAGATCTCTTCAAAAACTTGGTTTTAGAGTGCGATTCAATAATTACAGAATAGTCAATGTTCTTGGAACTTGCACTATGCCATGGGCTGTCAAGATTACCTCGTTTTCAACACATTACAAAGACATAGTTCAGTAAGTTTTTCAAATACTTTTTTATGATTCTTTTAAACAGTACATTTCGATACAAGTACAAAATGGTATATTTCAATACAAGTCCATGTAAAGATCTTTCGTAGGGAGACGGGCTGCGCAAGTTTACATATTATTATATATTTATAGAAACTGTCCGTTGACTTGGGAGTCTTATGTTATCGAGCAAACTAGATACACGCGGTAGGTATTGGATGCGTCATGATGTTTAGATAATCTGATGTACGGGAGTTATGTGGATGCGTGACTATGTCGGTTGTCCGCTTTCTTAGTTGGTGTTCTCGCATCTCTCACCTTGTAGGAGGTGTCTGCCTTATTATCGTTATATACTATACGATTCCACGTGGCAGTATAAATTAAGGTTTATCAGCTGCTCTTTCTGCCGCCGGAGATTCCACTCGACGGACCTTAGGCTAGATCGCTTGTTATGTTCCAGCACAGCTTTCGATGGCTCCCCAGTATTTCTTTCTAGCCAAGGGACGGATTTCGCACGCTCCCTATGTATTTGAACGGATTTGGTACGCTAGAACACTGCCTCTAGACCTAAGAAGTAGGCACATACGCTACGCGAGGTAATTTTTAACAAAAGGCGCTGCCTGGATCAACCCTGAAGTTTATAAAGCCTCAGTATCAATGCACGCAATTGTCGTGATTTTACTTACGCGATAACTCGCGGCTAAACAGCATCTGACACTACAAAGATACGCGTACATAGGTGTTGCAATCAACCGCACGCAACCAGTACTAACTCGCGTGTTAACGGCTGTTCGATTTTCGGCGCACGGTTGTGCAATGTTACAATCAGATGCAACTGCTAGCCGTAAGCACTCTTTGCGTGCACACGTGGTTGCAGGCTCGTATTATGCTTGATCTATAATTATAATAGTCGCTTTCTATGGTATAAATGTAAGACATTAAATCCGAAAAACCACACACTTGTTTCCCTTAAGCGACAAATCTCACACTCGTAT
Source organism: Trichomalopsis sarcophagae (assembly GCA_024372645.1). Taxonomy (NCBI): domain Eukaryota; kingdom Metazoa; phylum Arthropoda; class Insecta; order Hymenoptera; family Pteromalidae; genus Trichomalopsis; species Trichomalopsis sarcophagae. The sequence goes on along the minus strand of QLSS01000321.1, from coordinate 70,967 downwards.
AGAATCATCTCTTGCATGTGTGTCAAACATAGTTTTTTTGACTTTTGACGAAAATTTTTAAGTGCGCTAAGTGCACTGTATGTACACTGTATTAAAAAAAATTTAACTATTAACTTAGAGCAATATGATTATTTTTTTCTGTAATTTTTCTGAAATATTAAGCGCAATATTCAATTTCTACCACGATTTTGTAGCGCAGTTTGTCTTATTTTGGTCATCGAAAATTAAGGTAGACCTCGAAATTTTAAATGCCGGCTCTTTATGCTCTATTATTACAGATTCTCATATATTATATTATCTCTCTATATTACAAAAAGTTTTGCCGCTGCCGATGCCGGTTCAGGAATTCCCCCCTTCAATTTTCCCCCTTAATTCTACCTCGCACTTCTTAATTTTTTTGTAGTATGCTATATATTATAAGATATAGGCGACGGCGCTGCTGCCATCCTTGAATACTGTTTTCCAGCTATTACTTTTAAATTACTGTTTACTGACCCTCAATTATTGCCCTTCAATTACTGTCCCTCGATTATTGCTCCTCAGTTACTGCTCCTCAGCTGCTTCTCTTAAATTTAATGCTCCTTAGTTACTACTTCTCAGCTACTCTCTTAAACTTACTGTTTCTTAATTACTGCCCCTTAGCTACTAATTTCAATATACTGTCGATACTCTTAAACATTTTTTTTTTATATATAGTTTCTCATTGTCTCTCTATGATAGTATAAAAACCCGCTGCCGCCGTTGGTTCTTTTCACCCTCACTTATTCTTTATTAAAGCTTACTAAACTATTCTCGACATTTCTAAACATATTTAATATGTAGAATGCAACATTTGAAATAAATATATTTATACTTGCATAACAAAACTTCTCCTGAGGTAACCGTTGTTCATTCATTCAAATCAAATATTATCATGGCACGTTGGCGGAACAACGGTTATCCGAGGAGGCGTTATGATTCTTTTTGCATATATATATATATATATATATATATATATACACACACACGATTCTACAATCTTGTTTAAAATTCTGCGCTTTCCATATTGCATATTTTAGTAAGAAGATTAGAAGGTTAAGCGGATAGTGAGAAAAATAGGCACAGCAATAATCGACGCGCTCTAGAAGGCTTTTACAGTTAGCCATAGAGTGATGTCTAGGAGCTACTTCTGAGGATGAACTGTGCGTGCTCATGTATTTTTCCTTTTTAAAGTGGTTAAACGTTTTTTTAATCAAATAAGGTAAAACGCCTAATACTTGGATGAAATGGAAATTTAGACCTATACTTGGACACTCGAATATTTGCTATTGTGATAAAATAAAAAAACGTAACCTCAAAAACTAAAATGGATCAGCATTGCAAACACAATCACTAATAATATACTAATGATTTTGATAAGATTTTAACAAAAATCAATTCTCAAGGATGATTTGAAAGACTGCTCTCGAGTCTCATAAGAGCAATTTTTTCAGTATTGTCCAACTTCGCCGAAAACGCGATTACCATAAAGCAGTAGTTAGACACGTTTGATTACAATGTCCAACTACTGGAACTAACACCACCTCCAAGTACTGGCTCAATCGTATCAAAACTGATTCTTTGAGGTTCCTTTTTTTTTTTTAATTGAAAATCAATTGTGTCGGCTAAACGTTGGTGTTAAAGGATTTTGATACTTTGCAATTTATCCGTGCAAAATAAATGAGCTTCTAAAATTTCCTCAAAATCTGTCCGTGTATTGGGAGTTTTACCGTACATCTTTCTTTCTATGGGATATGTATGTGGAGAAAAAATCTAATCTACGTGAACTAAAATACGTCTTAATTGTTCACTATTGATTTGTCAACCATAATCATGTATTTTGTTACAATCACGGCTTGATACATCCATCGTTGCGAAAGTTGCGCCGATTTGAATTTTACAACGACGCGTACAAAAGCGCCTATTGTTGTGTATGTAGTGGCCTTTTATAACAAATCGTAGGCGCTGGCTATTTGTTGTTGCTGAACAAACGCGTTAAACGTATATGGAATTACATATCTGAGTTGTCAAACTTGGCGGCGAGAGAAAAAAAAGATTATTACTCTATATTGCTTGCGAGCTACTGTTGAATTTAGCGTAACGTAAAGGCTTATATCGTCGCTCTCTACGAAGAGTAGTGCTGCTTAAATTTCCCGTCATAAGTAGCACAACTCATTTGACGCACGCTAGACTAGCACAACTCCAAAGTTCCCGCGAAGACTAGCAGAACTCGCGCATTTTCCGCGAAAACTAGCACAATTCAATCATTAAACTAAGAATTTCTATAAAAATTTTCCGATTTTTGCAAAAATTTCCCTGATGAACATTTTTAAATTAATTTAAATTTTTAAATGTTCATAATTTACAAGTTTTTACCGAATTTAAAATTGTTTTCACAAATACAATCATTTTTTACAAGCATTTTTTTAAATTCTTTACTTTTTTTAGAAATTTTCGAAACTTTTTAAAACTTTGAGGTTTGTCTGTCTTTGGCCAAGGTTTTCATTAACTTAAGGGGGTACACCAAATTCGAAATTAAAATCAAAATTTTTCATTAAAAATGTATAAATACTTATATAAATAAACCAAATTTTGTTTACTATTCTTAGACATAATTACTTTTATTTCGATGGTTTGAGACCTTCTATAATACCTACGTATAGTAGGGAGTCCATAGTTCACTGACCGTAAGATTCCAAAGGAACGAATAGCCCAAATAAGTTCAAATATATTAGTTATGGTATGGATAAGGGAATTTGGTTTAAATTTCATAGAAAAATAGTTACATGATAATTATGTTAAAATTAATCAAAAATTGATAAAAAAAATCAGTAATATGTTTTTAAAACTTTTTCTACTGTGCTACTCTTCGCGGCAAATCGTGAGTTGTGCTAGTTTTCGTTTGAAAATGTGAACTGTGCTAGTCTTCGTACGGAGCGAAGATATAATGTCGAGATTTAGTTGAGATATGATTGTTTCATGTTTATTGTGAGGGTATAGGTCTGCTGAAAAACAAGGTGTTAATTCTTGAACTTCAATTTTAGGTATGATAAATGTACAATCATAGTTCGTGTGTCTACCGATAAATGATAAAGGAGACAGAATTTTACATTTGTACATTTATACAAAATCAAAGTTCGTGAGTGTACCGATAAGTGGTGAAGTAGACAGAATAGTTACCCACGATTAAAACTGAACTTTTAATACTTATAAGGTACTGAATAACTGTTTATTTCATGATACGACGTAGATTAATTTATTTATTTATTTTTCCAGAGTTACATATAAACATTTGCAATCCGATACAGAGTAGATATTATTTTACACAATAAACAAACAATAACGTCGCAAATCCTGCAGAGGAAAACCTAGTTTCCTATTCGCCAGTCCGGTTTAATAACAAAAAAATATAACAAGATGCTGGATAGTTATGCTGTGATCTTCACAGCAATTACCTCCAGCCATACTCATCATTTCATACAATTCATTCATTCATAAGGTAGCATGTCTCTGAGTCGGACTTCCTTACTCAGATCCTACTATCCTTCACACGTTCACACATATACACAAACTTTGGTTGGATTACGAGTTTTTTTTACTCTCTTCGCCCCAACTCTAATTAACATAATTTGTGTGTCGTGATTTAAAAGTGATATATAAACTTATTTAACATTTTGAATAAGACCCGTCCCTGGTAGAAATCACTCCACTTCCCAGCCAGGACCAGCCAGTAACAGACCATTAAATGCTGTAAACTACATTTCATGATCTGTCACCGGTCTATCCCGACTAGAAACTAGAATGATTTCTACCAGGAGTATTTGTTATTATATAAGCTAAATTATAAGCTAAAATTTTTAGAGATTCTATATTTTTGTCTAGTTACTAGTGATGTGACGATGTCACAAAATTAATTTATGCTAATTAAGATTACATTGCACAAAATATAAGATTCAATATTTTTGTATATTATATTTCTATCTTATCTACCGCATTCTATATTTTTGTACATTATATTTCTATCTTATCTACATATTTATTTTTGAGATCTTACCTTTGTGTCCAAGCACTTCAGTTTACCAATTCCTAACTAGCATAGATCTTGCCGTCGTAAATCTTTCTGTTGTCGCATTTTTATTTCTTACATATGCTATTCTTTCATAAGAGTTGAGCCTAGCCAGGCATATAAGTCCGACTGCACAGGTAACTCTATAATGTGGAAACATCTTTTTGTGCTGGTTAGCTGAATCACATTTACATGTTGAAGTAACACTATATCATCAATAACTACGATGTCATTGTAAGCTGACTGTGTTTTAAGTGAACACAACAACATTATGTTTTTGAATATTTGTTTACCTCTTATTCCTCTATCAAAGTAAAAAATTACCTTGTTTGAACCTAGGTAATTGACATCTCCATATGTCATCCTGTGACTGGCTGAATTAATTAATGTTGACCAGGTACATCCATTGCCGCCTTTTTACTTGTATTTTTATTATTTTCTTCCGCCATTTCATCAATTTGATAGAAAACCATTTCTATTGGTTTATATCTTTCTCTATTCAAATCTATTTTTGTTTCTAGTTCATTTGTTGTTCCTTTGATACATTTTATATATTTGATATTAAATTTCCCGTTTCCTGTTTTTTATCTCCATGTATCTATTATTTCATTTGTTATACTATCTAGACTATTAATAATTTTCGGATATTTTGGAGTTTGTCATTTTATTGTAGTCGTAGTTGGAGATACGACAATGTTGTCGATCATTATATAACTTACATTTGCCCTTAGCGCAAATATATATTCTAATATCTAAAGTTACACCATTATTCGATGCTAAGTCTTTTCTATACTCATACTTACTATTGTTAATTTATTTTTCAATTAGTGTTCTATTTTTATGTTGCAGTAGTTCCTGTATTTTAGAGTATATTTCGCACTGGCGTGCACCTCTATCTTGGTTGTATATCGATGTTAGCCACTATTGGCAATCTATTTGTTTTATTCATTGTTCCTAAGCCAATCTTGTATTTTTTTCTTCCAGTTCTTTTTTGTAGAGTTTTGAGTTCATTTGGTAATTTATTGAAAATACTGATTGCTTTGATATAGCTATTTTTAGTACTCCTGGTTTTGTTATACTTTGGTGGTATTAAAATTTTGTGTCTAGTTTTACTCTCCGATTCACAGTATTGATATTTAAAATTATCATAGTAAAACTGAAGACTTTCATATGCGAAAGATTGCTTCAGGTTTAGAGGAATTATTTTTTGAAAGGTATTTTTATTTATAATTTTTAATATTATTGTTGGAACCTTTTGCAGTAGTTGTAGTTTGTTTTGATACGCACCACCCCATGCAAATATGCCATAACTAATCAGGCTATGGAAAAAAGCATAGTATATAATTTGTAATGTATTATTTTTCATAAATTTGGAGATTTTACTAAAGATGAAAATCAGATATTTAGTCTTATTTACAACATTCTCTATATGTTTATCCCATTTCATATTTGTGTCGAAAATTATTCCCAAGTATTTTGTTTCATTTACTCTTTTTAGTGTTTCATTATTTATTTTAATTTCAAATTTCTTTGGTGCACTATCACTATAGATTTTAAAAGTTATATAATATGTTTTTGTATATTTAATGTTAATTTATTTAACGCTAGCCATGTAGAGACATCTTCTAAATATTTATTCATTTTGTTTTCAACTTCTGACCAAGTTTTCCCATTTGCTATAACTGCAGTTTTTAGGCATGCTTGTTAGCAGGTCATTCACATAGATTATAAAGAACAGAGAACCAAGTATAGTTCCTTGAGGGACACCCGTATTGACATTCTCAAAATCACTTACATGAGAATCTATTTTTACTTTTTGTTTTCTATTGCTTAAGTAGCTTGTAATCAATTTATGCCCCTTTCCTCTTATACCATATGAATAGAGTTTATCTAGTAGTATTTTATGATTAACTGTGTCAAAATCCTTTGCCAGATCTAGAAATGTAATAGCTATAGGTTCACTTTTTTTGTTTAAGCTTTCATATATTGTTTTAGATAAAAGGTCTAATGCATCCTTAGTTCCAATATTCTTAATGAAACTAAATTGTTTTTCGCTTAATATTTTACTTTGATTCATAAAGTTTATAATTCTGTTATGAATAATTTTTTCCAAAATTGTTGCTATATTCAATATTAGCGATATGGGTATATAGTTTCCCATATCATTTTTTTCCAGCTTTATAAATTGATATAACTTCAGCCGCCTTTAGCATATTAGACCAAATTGACGTTTCAATACAGTGATTAATCACGTAGGCCAAAGTGTCTGCTATAATTAGAGCTATAGTTTTTAATACCTTTGCACTAATTTCATCTATACCACCTTTTTTCAGTTTTAAGTTGTTTATAACCTGTATAATTTATGTTTCATTTGTGGGATTAATGAATATTGTTTTTGGATTACTTTCAGGTAGTTGTAAATTTCTGTTAATTGGTGTAGTTATTTTATTACTCAATATTTCTCCAAGTTTGCAATAGCACTCATTCATTTTGTTTGCGATTTATTTCTTATCTTTTATATTATTATCGTCAATTTTCAAATGAGAAATATTAGTATCTGTTTTGTTTTTAGTTTTACCTATTTTTTTATTTATTCATGTCCAGAGTTTTCTGGGATCATTACTATTTTTTTCTATTGATTTTTTATCATGGTTGATTTTTGCTTTCTTTATGACCTTATCTAAGGTTTTTACAAATTTGTTATAGTTGGCTTTTAGTTCATCATTATTTGGATTTTGTTTCAGTTCATTGTATAAGTTTTGTTTTGTATTACAAGAGTTCAATATTGCTGTTGTTATCCAGTCTTTACTGGGATTTTTATTAGAATTGCGAATATTCTGTTTTTTGTATTTTGATTTATTCATACAGGATAGTATTTCTTTTATTATATCATTTATATTTTCATTCGGGTCTTTTTTATTTTTATATTTTGCCTAGTTTGACGTGGCAAGTTCCGAGCTATATGGTAGATGCATCAAAACTTTCTAGTCAAACTCTCGCAATTTTTTATGAGTCGTTAAAGTTATGTGCGGTCTAGCATTGTCGTGATGGAAGACAACGCCTTTCCTATTGATCAATTCTGGCCATTTTTTTCAATTACCTGCTGCAATTGCATTAGTTTTTGACAGTAAACAGTCGAATTAATGGTTAGTCTAGGTTCGAGCAGCTCATGATAAAAAATAACTTCCAATCCCACCGAACACTTAGGAACACCTTCCTTCGCGTCAATATGGGCTTCGCAATTGTTTGTAAAGCTTCTCCTCAACAACGATCTCTTTCGTACATTATTGTCGTACGTGATCCATTATTCATTGCCCGTAATTATTTGTTTCAAAAATGGCTCGATTTCGTTTTGTTTAAACAGAGATATACATATGAAAACTCGGTTCATTAATTTTTTGACGTTAATTCATGAAAAACCCAAGAATCGAGCTTCTTTTTGTATCCAGTATTATATAAATGGTTCGAAACTGTTTTATGGTGAGATGAAATATGTCGGTCTAACTCGATTTTTTTAAGAATTTTATTGACCTTTTTAACGGTTGGCCGACCAGGGCAAGGTCTATCTTTAAGATCGAATTTTCGGAACGAAATCAAGCAAACCAATTCTGACTCTGGCTTAAACACTGATCACCATAAATACTTCACAATTTTTGAGGAGCCAGCGCTGCAGTTTTCCCTTTTTGGAAGTAGAAAAGCAAAATGTGACAAAAGTGGCCTTCTGGAATCTCCATTGTCAAGCGCAATAATTTTTGAATTATTAAACGAATGACGCTACTTTGTACTCTAGAATATTCTATAGACTGTAACTGGGGGTTTTGTGCTATCTCAGTTATGGTGCAATCCCTCACCCGGGGTTTGGAAAATAACTGGGTGGCGCCAGTTGCTCCTCGTGAACGCCAGATTCTCGCGACTCTTTGTTTCCCGGCGCGAGGGTTTTTTTGCACGTGATTTGTGCTCGGCTAGCTGCAGCCCCGAAAACGGTAAGGAAAGAGGACGGTTCGGGATAATAGAGACACGTGGTTTATCAGACGAAACTATATATTCTTAGTAAATTCTTACAATTTATAATTGACTCGTAAAACTTGTTGAGATAACCCGTGAACAAAGGCAACTCCGACAAACAAATACCCGTACACCAAAGATACCCCGCGTGACTCACGCGCGTCTCAAGGATAAAGAAGCAACCAGATCACACACACTAGACCACCTTACGCCTCGTGCGTCCAAGTGTCGGCGCCAAGTATTAACCTACGTTCTCACAAAATAACTCTACAGTTCTATCATAAAAGTCCTTACTTCTACACTTCGCCCGACGGCCTGCTCGCTCGCAACACTATCGGTTCGCGCGCCGTTGCCGTGTCGCGCGGTTGCGCATGCGTGCAGATAGCCCCGCGGACACGATGTCGAAGCAGATAGCCGCGAAATTTGAATTCTCGTAGCACACAGACAGCCTTTCACCCGCAGAAAACCAAGATAAATCTTGACTGAAGCACCCGTAGTGACTCCCAATGCCCCGTCGTCAGGGCCCTTGACTCGGGCGGCATCTGTCACTATGAACGCGAGATGCTGTAGTTTTTGTTCCTGGCGTTCGTGCGGGCGAGCTTCCATCATGCTGGTCCTGTTACATTAGACGCTCACGTAGGTAGACTCCACGAAGGGCTCCGACACCTGCATCGGCTGTCTTACGGTGCGCGGGGCCGACTTGAACGCCCTGTCGAGGTGAAAGGTCGCTGCTGCTGCGCCAACGTTGCTCGTCGTCTCCTCGCATTTCTCATTCACGAGTCGGTGACGTGCGTTGTCTTTTTCGTCCGTCGTAGCCGATTCTTCTCTCTCGTCGTTCACTCAAAAAATAAACGACACACTTAGACACGTTCACTCCCTCATTCACACAGGTAGCCTTGAGACACTCTACCCCGACCGCGTCGAACCTCGTTGTTACATGGCGAAATTTTGTCGTGTTTACAAGACTTTAAACTTCTAAACATGCTATAGTGTGGCTTCATTAAATAAGCATTACTATAGATATACAACTTTAACATCATCTAGTAGGAAGAACTGAAATTGTTTTTTCCCTAACCCATTATTATTCTATTATACTAATATTATATCATAATATTAGTTCAGCTCTGCATTCACAAAAATATTGCAGATGATTTTTTTTTTAATTTCTCAAGGTATCCATCTGCGCTGCATTTATCTTAATGTCGCTGATTGTTTTGTTAATGCTGCCTTTTCAAAGTGATTTATCATAAAACTTCTTTGTATCCAATATTTTTAGTGTAAATTTTTTTATTATTTGCTTCTTTTGATCCTTCTTTTATAGCGTTTTTCAATAATAGTAATTTCAAATTCATAAAACTTCTTTGTATACAATATTTTTAGTGTAAAATTTTTCATTATTTGCTTCTTTTGATCCTTCTTTTATAGCATTTTTCAATAATAGTAATTTGAAATTTTTCGATGTCTCACTCTTGAAAGAGAGACGTATAATTAGCCGTGACTGAAGAGTGGTGATGGTAGGTATACACCAATTTGATTGTCCTTGTGATTTATTAATAGTCATTGCAAACTTAATCTTATGAAATATTGTTTTCGATGCATATCAAATCATGATTCTTCTCTAGATGGTGGTAAAGTTATTTTGGTATTATAACTAATTCTTCAATATGTTTTCACTTAAAATTTCTGTTTCAATTGAATATTTTAATAACTTTTTCACCATTAACCTTGACCCATTACAGTGACCATCGTTTTATTTAAATTGCTTGAAATAATTACAATGGCATCAAGTTTTAATCGTGATATATGTGCTGGAAGTCCGTAAGTAGTTGACGAATTAAAAAATGCTAAAGGTAACATGATATCTGAATTTTCTCCATTATCGTCTTCTGCTGTATTTATACTTAAATATTCAATAGCTTGCCGTTACTCAATTATTGTTTTTGGAGCCAGAAAAACTTTATTATTCAATGTTTTATCATCTAATTTTATTTTATTTCCGAAAATCTGCGTAATAACATCATTTTCTTTCGTTATTATGCCAACAGGTATTTCGAATAACTCATTTCCTTCTTCATATAAATCGAAACGTTTCCCATCATCTACACTCATTAACCATTGCTTAAAATTATTGAATTGTCAGAAACTCGAAGATTTTAATTTAATTCGTCATGTTAAGCGAGAGCAATGCCATCTCCTGAATTTGTATGTGATGATTCCATGATTCTCCAAACGGTTGTTTAAAATATTGCATTGCTTAAATAGAATTTTATAGAATATGCTACTTTTACAATGTCGAAAGAAAAGGCTTTTTCTATTAATTTTATTGATTTGCTGCATTATGGAAGTAATGGAGACTCGAAAATACATCGAAAGTGAAAATCTTTCGAATAAACTTTGTCTTAATGTATGTGAGCTGTTTTTCTTTACTTCGTTGGTTACCTTTGTTCCAAAATAAAATATAATAATATACATTTTTTTTTTTTTTTTTTTTTTTTTTTTTTTAATTCCCAACAAGTCCCACCTGTTTTCGTTAGGTTATAGCTCTCGACCCATTGTTTTCTGATATCAGGCTTTTTTGGAATTCTATGTAGAGCTACTCTTATATCCAATAATTTTCTTGTACGGTTTGACACGTGACGCTTATAAACTTTCATGTTGATCACATTTTTTGTTACGGAAAAGCGTATAAATAATAAAATGATTAATGCTAATTTTTTACTATTCAAACGGCCTAAAGGGGGATCTTGGAGGGTTCACCTGCAAATCCGCTATGGGCGCAGCTCTCACTTAACATGAAGAATGTCAAGCGTCTCAAGTTTGGTCATAAATAACTGCATTTTATTGAACTTTCAATAACTTCTATATGACTACCATGACAAACAACTGGTAAAGTTTATCTAACATCTCCTGATACAAGCAATGTTTTACAACCAAATGTTTTGCTTCCTCCTAGAGGAAGCTTTGTAATAGTAAAATTTTGAGTTTCGTCAAAACTTCTAGAAAATAGTTTTTGGTGTGTTAGAAGTTCAAATTACGTGTTTTTAGAAAATGTCCGTATGGATGTGTGTGTGTGTGTGTGTGTGTGTGTGTGTGTGTGTGGATGTGTGTGTGTATGTATACCGTAATATTTCTGGAACTACTCGGTCAATATCAATAAAATTTGACACGCATGTATATTTTTGGATTCTGAATTTGGGAAAAACATTTATTTTTTGTTTTTCTAACTATTTTTTTTTATGGCCAATTTTTTATTTTTGAAAAACACTATTTTGCGTTTTGTTCAATCATCCCATCGTTTCCCAAACAATTCAGCTAATATGCATTTGAAAGAGAATAAAATTACCTACTTTTTCCCGTTTGGTCCTCCGGATCGACCACTTTGTTCGGCATAAAATGAAAAAGGTGATTTTTTTTTAAATTCATATCTCTGAAACTAAACATCAGAACCTCATGAAAAAAATCATGTCGATGGGTCACGTGCCAAACTATATCCCATTAAAATTTCAAAATGAAAAAAATGAGATTTTTTTGTGCCTCGATTACGGAAGTAAACAGGCTTTATTGCACTTGAGATTTTGGGAAAAAGTAGATATTTTATGTGTTTTGGCTAAGTTCATTGCGCAGCTTTCAAATCCCTAAGGTTCTTAAGATATCAAGGTTTCATTTTTTTTTTAAATTTCTTGATTCCTCATATCTCTAAAACAATGCAGTCAAATGCTTTAAAATTTTATTTGGTGATTACCATAAAAAATAACTTCACATTATATTTTGTACATTCAGTTATATTAAGTGGCAATTTGAATATTGTGTGGACTGCTTTTCCGTTACTTAATAAATTTGAAGCAACTTCTGCCCAAGCTTCACATAAAAATGGTATATTAAAGAATTTCAAATATTCTATTAAAAATTCAGCAAATAGCTTTTTCCACTTTCTACTAATCGATTATATTATTTAAAAATATATTATTATATTATTCTGCTTATAATTTTAACTTTTTAAAACTTTATCAAATATATATTTTTTATTGTTATTTCGTGATTCCACCATTATTTGTAATTCATTAAGTGTATCAGTTCTGTTATAAAATGTTTTTGCAACATCACATTTTTTTATTTTTGTGATTATATTAGGTAAATTAAAATCAGTTAAAGAATATCTATGTACTTACACAAATCTATCGATCGTATTTAATACTATGTCCTCGCCATCACTTTTTTCGAATTTAGGATGATAAAAATTAGTTATGTACTTTTGACATATTTCTTTTGCGTTAATAGGATTAGGGCAGATACAAATAAAAGCAAATAATTCACATAGCGCGATTGGAAATTATACTTTAATGACTTCTGCTAAACATCCGTCCCACATTCCATCCTCGTTAACCAATCGTTTAGTAGTTACATCAGTTTCATAAAATGTAGGATACAATACACTATCAACAGTACATGAATCTTTAAATCAAGTTGCAGCTTTGACATGTAAAAGCAACAATCTAATAAATTACAGTTCTCGGTATTATAGATTGATTAAATATATTAGATTTAAAATCGGTTTAATTGTTTTCTTTGTTTTGCTACACATTTCTTATTTTTCATCAAACGTATAATGCACTGGTATTTGAGAGGATGAATAATTTCGTGCTTCGAAATCTATTCGATTTAGTTCAAAATATGCTATTAACTTAGTTTTTATACTTTGATATTTTTTTTCCTTCTTCAAAATATACATATTGTTAATTTTTATTGTGAATAACTGATCGTTAAAAAACATGCGATATTTCATTCATAACATATTCTAATAATCTGTACATAGCCTCAGGTGACATAAATATCTTGTATCAAGATACTGCTTAATCTTATCGTATTTGTATTCGATATATTTTGTTATTTTCATTATTTACATTTTGATGAACTGTGTCATCATTTTCTCCAAAATTGACATCTACATCACGTACTTCTACAAATGCACAATTATGACCTTTATAGCAATATTTAAAAAAGTATTTTATACATTGCGCAGTTGAACAAAAAACAGCAAACTAACTTGCAAATGACATAATATCGAAATTAAAAATTTTAATTTATATTGGATATTATATGTAATACATGTTTTATCAGATTTGCTACGAAGACTAGTACTATTCAGATTAGCCGCGAAGACTAGTACATTTCAGATCTTTCTCATATGAAAAACCGCTGCCAATTTATTGGCACGTATATTCCTTCGATGAAGTCGTCAATCGTGCTTCAAATATTTCTAATAATTTGGAAAAAATCGCTGCCGATTCTTTGGCACACGTAGCTTCCTTCAACATTATGTATTGCTTTATATCAGAATTTTTTTCACTTCATATATCATTCTATCAAGTTTTTTTTTTTGGTTTGATGGATAAAATTATTTTGAATCAATTACATATATAATAACAATAATAATAATAATAATAATATCTTTATTGTATTTCACTATTTGTGTTTACAATCTTTGAACATTCGTTTCTTTATATACATATTGCTCTGTTCCTACTCTAACCTAACCTAGTGTGTCATGTGTGTCTCTGTAGGTAGTGTTCCTGTTTACATGTGTGTGAGTGTGTTTAAATTCTCCTGCTGCTTCTGTTTTCGTGTCTGTTTGTGCATGTGGGTGTATGCGTGGGTATAAGTCTGTACGCGTATGTATGTGATTTTTTGTGTGTGTTTGTGTTTCCTCTACCCTGCCTTTGTGTGTATGTTGATAACATTGATCCATCTTTCTTCTCTCTTCTCTCTCTTCTTTTTCTTTTTCTTTTCTTTCTCTACATCGTTGTCTGCTATTTTTCTTCTTCCTCATCTGACTTTCCTGACTTCCAGATATTATATCGTCTTTAATCTCTCGTTTCTATCCCTTTTCCTTTCTTAACTATTCTATCCTTCTTGTCGTCCCACTTGTACATCTCTCCTTCTATTTCGGCTAACCGCTCTTTTTTGTGCTTTACCTTGTCCTCCTCTTTATCCTCTTCTCTTCTCCTTTTCTCTCTCATTATCAAGGCTCTAGCCCTTCTCTCATCCACTGATAACCACTGTTCCAGCTTTATTTTGCCTCCTTTAATTTCCGCTCTCTTCTTCCATATCGCTTCCATGTCCTCTTTCCTTCTGCATTTTCTTCTCTATGGCTTCTTTTTTCTCTCTCTCAATCCTCGCCTTAATTTTCCAACCTTCCACTCCTCTCTCAATTGCTTCATCTCTCTGTCTTTCTTCTTGTTTACATACATCTTCTCCTTTTACTACTTGTCTTATTTTTACTAACCTCTTTTCTATCTGTGGCTCACCACGTGTTTTCTTTTCTGTCTTCTTCCGTTTCTCATTCCTCGTCCACGTTCCACTCTCCACCGGTACCCGCGCCTAGTGCCTTTTGAAATTTCCACTGTTCCTCCTGTTCCGTTAGTATCTCCCTGCTCACTAAATGTCCCTGCTTTCTATTTAGTTACTACGTCTGGTCTTACAGTTTTTCTTATTTGTTTTATTCTCTCCTCTTCTCTATTGCTACCATTACTATTCAATTGCGCTTTGTGTTCTTTCGTTTGCTCTTTTCTCTCTTTGCATCAGATTTTTTTTATATTTCTTCGGTTTTCTCATTTTCTTTCCTTACCCATATTATTCTGTATAGTTTCGCCAGTTTTTTCTTTCCCCATTTGAAATCCTTTTCCAGTTGTCCTGCCTGTTACCTGATTTTTTACATCTCGAGAATATGTGCTCATACGTTTCTTCACCTTCTTTACATAGCCTGCATCTTCTTTCCTCCTCTTTCAGCCAGTATTTGCAACCTCTTGCTTCGTTTCCCATTCTAAATCTTGCCGTTATCGTTAGCCCCTTTTTCCCTATGTTACCTACTCTCGTCAGATATTCTGGAGTCTCTCCCCGTGTTTTTATTAATACTTTTATTTCTCTCGCTTGTCTGGACTCATTCTATTTGCTTCCCCAGTTCTGCCATTGTATGTCCTTCTCTATTCCTTCCAGCTCCAACCATACCTGCTCTCCTGTTCTCATTTTTCTGTGGTATTCAGATAGGACATATCCGAATATCTCTCCTGTTTACTTTGTCAAAGGCTACTCTCATGTCTGCGAAAAACGCGTATACTTTACCTCCTTTCTTCTCTAGTTCCGTTTCTATTGCCTTGCTCAGAATAAAAATAGCATTTACTGTCCCTCTTCCTTTCCTGAAACCCATTTGTGTGTCGTCCAATAGTTCCCTCCTCTCTAATTCATTTTCCAGCTTTCCTCTTATTATTTCCGCATATAGTTTATAATCTGGTATTTTTCCCCTTTTCATATTTTTTTCAGTATATTGGTTATCTCCCCTATCACCTGTTCTTCTCCATGTATCCATAGCTCATTTTGTAGTCTATCTGCTCCTGGTGCTTTTCCCTTTTTCATCTTGCCGATTGCCTTCCTCACCTTGTCTTCGGATATACTTCTTTCGTTCTCCTCTCCGTCTCCTTTTTCATCTTCTCCTTGTGAGCTTGTTTCCAAATCATCCTCGTGTCTCTTCTATTAGTTGCCCTTTGAAGTGAGGTAGCCACTCTTCTTTCTGTATTTTGCTGCTACATCTTGTCCTCTTTTTTCTTCTCCTACTTTTTACCACCTCTCAGAATTGTCTCCCATTTTTATCATCTCTTCTTTTATTCTTTTCTACATTTCTTCCTCCTTTTTTCTTTCTACTAATACTCCCCACTCTCTTTTTGCTTTGATATACTCTTTCCTCCCCTTTCCCGACTTAATCACTTTGCCCAACTTCTTTACCTCTGCTTTCTTAAGTCTGCATTCTTCATCTCAGCAGGTGTTTTTCTTTCTTTTCTTACCACCTACCTTTCTCCTTCTGATTGCTTTTTCCTATTTTCTTTTTAATTCCGACCATTTTGTTTCCTTCTTGCCTTTGTCTAATTCTTCTCTGAATTGACCTATGGCTTTTTCACTCCATATTGCTCTTTCTACGATTCTGTCTTTTTCTTCTTCTGTTTTCCCTGGTAATTTTTCCAACTCTATCTCTATTGCGTTGTGGTCTGATTCTAGCCTGTAAACTATGTTAATTTTACCTACCCTTCTTTTCCCTTCCTCATTTGTTATCACATAATCTATCACTGAGTATCCTGCTCCTCCTACATAGGTATATTCTCCCTTTTCGTCTCCTTCGATATTACCATTTAATATACTGAGTCCCATTTCTCTTGTTTTTTCCTTTTCTCTGTTTATCTTTTCATCTTTCGATTCCCTGTTCTCTTCGTTACCTTCTTCGTCGAGTCCACCTCCTTCCTGACCCGTTCTTGCATTCACATCTCCACACCAAATTAATTTCTCGCCCCTGGCGTTTTCCGTCATCCCCTCTATCTCATTAAAATTTTCTTGTTTTTCCTCTCTGATGTATGTGGTACCTATCCACCATATATCTCTTTTCCCTAATATTCTCGCCCCTATAAATTCGTTTGTCTTTTCTTCCATCCACTCCACTCTCTCTATTTTATTTCCCTGTTTCACCACCATTATTATTCCCCCTTTCACTCTACCTCTTTCTCCCCCTTTCTTCGCATTTCAGTTTTTCTATATTTCTTCTCTCTTTTCATATTAAATCGTTGTCTATGAATATATCACTTGTAACCTAGCCTTCTCTCTCATGATAACTCCTTTTTCTTTCTAGTTTCTACATTCCGCCCCTATTCTTCGGATCTTCCCGTTCAATGACCACGTTTTCCTTAACGTAACCTCTACTTCGAGTTTTTTCTTTATCCAGTATTCTACCGTCTTCCTATCCCATTTTTCTTCTATCCACCCTGCTATTATAATATTATTCTTCTATTCTCGATCCTCCATTCCATTTCTTCTATCTGCTTTCTATCCCTCTCCTTTTCCGCTAGCTTTCCCTTATTCTCTCTCTCCCCTGGTTGACTCCCTCTTCCCCTTTTTCCGGACTTTCTATCTTCCCTGATATCTCCTCAATTTCCTCTTTTCTCTTTTTTCTTTCGCGTTCTATTCTCATTTCCCATTCTTTCTTCTCCATCTCTCTTGTTTCCTCCTCCCTTTCTCTCGCCTCCTTGCATTCTCTTCTGATTCTTTTCCTTTCTTCTTTTTCTTCTTCTTCTTTCAGTCTTCCTCCTATACTTTTTAGCCCTTTCTCTATTTTTCTATTAATTTTGTCCTCCAGTCCAATATATTGTTGTTCCCAGTTCTCGATCATCGTCTTCCTTTTTACCTTTTCCTTATCCATTTTCATACTCATCTTTTCCACTTTTTGTAGGATTATATCCATAGTGCATGGGTCCAGAAAATGTAAAAACGGACTGTCATCCCGATATGTACTATTAAAAACAAAGAAAATGGGACTTGGTGGATTAAAATCCACTGAGTAGAAGTTAAGCTAGAGGCAATATGAACGAACACACACACACATCCATACCATTTTCTAAAAACACTATTTTTCGACATGAAATGCCTCAAAACATATTTCCTACATGTTTTGACACAAACTCCAAAAATTACTATTTCAAGGCTTCCTTAGGAAGGAAGCAAAATCTAATTATTTTGAAGAAAAACAAATAGTTATTTTGGTAAAAATAATAGAATTGCAATATTTTTGCATGGTAAAAATAAAGTTGCCAAAAAAATTTTTAATAATTTCGAAATTTAAACATTTGTTATAAGATTTAATATTAATTTTTTTTTCAATTCAAGTATTTTCCAAAAAAATTTTAAATTTCGAAAATTTTCAAAAGATTTTTTGCAACTTTAAAAATATTGCAATTTTATTAATGTTAACAAAAATAATTATTTGTTTATCTCCAAATTAATTGGATTATTTCATTTGAGAAAGATTTGAAATATACTAGTCTTTGCGGCGAATCTAAACCGTACTAGTCTTCGTAGCAAATCTGAACCGTACTACTTTTCGTAGGGACCGACGATATAATATACAAAATCAACACTATTAATAAACAAAGGCAGGAACAAATTCACGTTTCCACCCAATAATTATAAATAAATATAAAGATGAAGAACGTTTTGAAATATCTATTTGACTATTTTAAGAATCTGACCTGTCTCTTTCGTAAACTATAGTACATATAGGACTAACCTTTGGTCCAGACATTGGTTCAAAGGTGTTTATACAATTTATCTAATTGGTGTTACGATAAAAAAGTAATGAGTACTGATATGACAATCATACAAGTACTCATATGATAATATAGTCCTTATATGATAATCATCTGATACTTTCGACCGAATCCTCACCGAGAGTCATGTGATAGTCATATGATATAGCGCGAATTCTCATAAAAATAATCATACTACGTACTGTATCGCTCTGTGATATTTATTAAATGTCTTTCTTTTTACTAATAATTTGTAAGTTGCTTAAAGAATTTATTTTTACATGAATATTACAATAAAAAAATCCAGTCTTGTAGAGATTTGAACCCGAAACATCACTTTAGTAGAATCAAATTGTTATTATAACTACATTCCTTGTATGCTTTATTTATTATTAATCAAATTCAATTAGTATGCTTAATAAAATAAGCAACTTCCAAATTACTAGTATAGAGAAAGACATCTAATAAATATCAGATAGCGTTAGAGTACGTAATATGATTATTTTTATGAAAATTCGTGATATCAAGTGGCGCAGCGGCGCGACGGAAACGAGTTTGAGAAGCAGACGAAGCTGCGGCGCGGCGACGCTATTTACTTCTATATTGATGTTCGAATTTTAAAGTATCCAAAAAAAAAATGCATATTATTACTGTTTTCAATTAATTTTTGATTCATCAACATGTTTTTGTGCTAAACGATTCTACCAAAAATATTGCCAAAAAACTGTTTCATTTTCAAAATAAATGGATGTGTAATTCCGGAATGCTCAAATCATCTCTTTATTCTCCAAACAAATGTTAGGACCGTTAAGTTAGTTGCGCATGCATGTTTCATTATTTCTTTTCCGTCATTAAAGGGGTCTAGTCTGGGTTAAATTCTGCAAAAAACAAAAAAACGAAAAAATATTCGTCTACTAGATCTCAAATTATTGCGGTTCTCAATGTTTTTAAACATTTCTGTAAGTCTGATTTCAATGGGCGGTCATCGATGTGCCTTTTAACGTAAACCCCTATCAATTGGATCTCTTTAAATTTCGTAATGTTTATTGCTCCTACATAAAGCGCTTGCTAACCAGGGCCTCGGCGTCAAGGTAGCCGCGTTCGATCAAGGCTTCCTGAGTTTCAGTTGATATAAAGTTATCCACTGACATTAAATATACAAGATTTTCTCTGAAGCGAAAAGGGTGTTCGTTGTATGATTGGTGGTGTACGAAGGGAGGGCGCTTCTGGCCTTCTAAGATGGGCCAGGGTGGTTTTTCGCGCGGCGGCCTGGCTCCCGCTACCAGGTATCGCTTTAATTTTTCGTCTTTTGCTCTGCCTCGATCATTGCACCCGTGGTGTCCCCCGTGGAAGCGATGCGCTTGTTATCAGTGCTGACGCCGCTCTCGTCTGTCAGAGCATCGGCCTCGGCTCGCAGTCGAGTTCGCTTTGGCTGATGATCCGCTATGAACTTCGGCTGTGGCTATATTTTCTCCCGCAGTAATGCTACGGTGCTGTTACTCGTATCGGGTGGTATTTGTGACTTATATTTGCGCTTGGAGGGTGGGCGTTGTATGAGAGTTAGATTTTCGTAATTTGCGGGGTTCCGCTTCCTTCAGGACCCGAAGAGTCCGCCGGATTCACGATTATTGAAAGGCTTTTCGAGGTTTCGTGATCGTCGCTCACGGCGCTTGAATTCTGCGCGATATGATCCTTCGCTTTAAGTCCAATCGTCGTGTACGCAGTTTTCTGCCTTCTTTTCTTTATCTTGTCGAGAATCGGTGATTTGCGCGCCTATATCGGCGCTTATATTGATGGGAAGCGGTTTCGCGGTCTAGCTGCTGCCCTTGCCGCGGGTTTGGGTACTTTTACGCGCAAGTACGGCGTGAAATACTGCCCGGTTAGATTTAAATGAATATATTTATCGCGACTATTCGCTATTATGTGGCAGAAAATTCAGGTGTCGCCTGGCAAATCATAGTGTATTCAGATGTTTATCCATATTCGTGCGCGAATAGAAACGCGCAATTAACTGTGCCATAGTCCGTATCTGAAGCTAGGATTTTCTCTGTTTCGCCTGGCTCGCCGCAGTGCTACAGCACTGAAAAAACTCGCAATTGCTGTCGCAGCTTGGTGGCCGAAATGTCAAGTTTTGCTATTTTGATTAGTGAGAAAAAGAGGCAGTTCCCTGTTGGGAAACTAGGAATATTGCTTGAACATCTTAGCTTTGTATACGTTTCGGCACAGCGTTTTTTCCTTGTATACGTTTGCACTAATACATTGCCCGAGCTGATTGAGGAATTCTCATCGGATGGCTCTGGCCTTCAATCATAATTTCTTGGGATGCCGCTAAAATCCTCGACCGCTAAAATCCTCGGCCGCTAAAATCATTGGCGCGATGTGCTGAGTTTGCTCGCGCGAGGTTTGGGCTCTGTCGCGTTCGCGGCTGGCGGTGATTTCCGTGAGTCTAATATTACTTTTCTGCTTCTCTAATTTCTGTGCGTCTTGTTGAATTCTTTCTGCCTGCGGGCTCGAGTGGTAAATTTGCGAGTTTCTTACGTCTACGTGCGCGTTTTTGGCCGGCGCGTGCCGATTCGATTCCGTGGCGATTATTTGCTGCGAGTTTCCTCTTTTCCATTCGTCAGTCGATTTTCTTTTCCATACATTAATATGTAGTCCCCCTTTACTACCAAATTCTTTTGCTTTTATGTCGACTGCCAGCCTCTTCTTTTAGATTTGCTCGGACCACGGACACGATGTGCTGGGCAGCGGTATTGGGTCATCGTTTGCTCGATTTTCCGCGTCTGGTGTCATGGGCTTGCTGTTTGTCCGTGAATGATTTTCTTTTGTGCTCGTTTCGTGTGACAGCGAGGGTACCTTGGGGGCTAGAGATTTGTTTGCGCTCATGCTACTTACGGAGCTAGCGATATGTGGCAAGAGTATGTTGCGCGAGTTAACTCTTTCTATTGGGAATTTGACGTTTGCAAGGGCTGCTGGCTCGTTATTTTTCCCGACAGAGGTATTAGGCCTTCTGATTTGCTGCTGGACGAGCTGTTCAGGCTGTAAACTTTCGGGATTTTTCGGCTTTTACTGCTTTTTCCGCGACCCGTAGCGCTTGCTGGGCTTATATTTCTAACGCAATTCCACGCCCCGGGCGGCGAAATTACGTCGCGGATGCTGTCTGATACTGCAGTTTTTACCGTTATCATTGACTCGTCGGAATCTGACGCCGCGTTGAGGACCGTTTCGACTCCCACTTCCGAGATCGCTGGCGCTGGGTAGAGTTCAATTGCCTCAGGTAGTATTTTAAATATACACGCCTTCTGGTCTTTTCTTAGTACGTATCTGTTTACCATTCTTATCGCGTCGCTGTAGTAGAACCAACGTATTTGAATTAGCTCGTCACCGTGGTGTACGTCGTGTAGTGCGCGGCACAAGTAAAACTCGTTGAATTCGTTTCTCACTGCGAGAGTATCATCTTTGCTGAAAATTAGCACGTTTACGTCCCGCTTTTTCTTTATTTTCCCGGCTTCGCTCGAATCGTCGAGGCTCGATGACGATTGTCGTGCTTACTCTCCTGCCGCCCCTTTGACTGCGCGTGTGCGAAAAATTCTGCCCGGTGGAGCGTTTGCATTTTCGTCCGCATTTTCTTTTATTTGCTTGTTTGCTAGCGCGTATAGTTCGATTCGTGACAGTTCTGGATTATTCTCACCTTCGCTTATCACCGGATTTCGTAATAGCGCTTCGGCGTTTGCGTTTTTCTTGCATGGACGATATATAATATCAAAATCGTACCCGATCAGCGTCGCTTTTAATCGGTTAAATCTTAGGTTCGTTTTCTTGGTTGTATGAAAATGCTTAAGCTCCTCGTAGTCTGTACATATTGTGAATTTACGTACGAATAAGTAGTAGCGGAATTGACCTTCGGCAAATACTATTGCGAGGAGTTCATTCTCGTACGTCGAATATTTTAATCCACTACCTTTCAGGCAGCGCGAAGCTTACGCACAGGGCTAATCCGCTCCCAGCTTCTCTTGACTTAAAATCGCGCCCAGCGCCCAGTCACTCGCATCGGTTATCACGATGAATGGTTGGTTTAAATCCGGGGCTTTTAGCACGGGTTCTTTTGAAATCATTTCTCTCAACGTATTAAACGCTACTGTTTGCTCCGGGCCCCATATATACTTTGCCTCTCTGCAGGAGTTTAAATAGTGGTCGCACTTTTTATGTATCGCCGATAATAACTGAATAGGCCGAGTGCTTGTTTTACTTTTTTCGGGTCGGTTGGCACTGGGTATTTTACCATTGCCCTAGTTTTGGCCGGGTCAGTTTTAATACTACTGCCTCCGACGGTATGTTCGAGAACGTTCGCCTCCTTTCTCAGGAACTGGAATTTCCTCAGTTTAACTGTTAAATTCGCTTCGAGCAGTCTTTTAAACACGCGTTGCAAGCGGACCATATGTTAGTCTAACGTTTCGCTAAATCCCATGAGATCGTCGAGGTAGATTTCGACTTCCTCCCCCCGCAGACCGGTCATAGCTATGGACATGGCTCGCGTAAAAGTAATTGTAGCTTCTTTAAGGCCCATTACGATACGTTTAAATTGCAAAAGTTGATTTCCGTAATCACTGTCTGGCGCGTAAAATGCTGTGAGATGCGCGGATTCTGCGTCCATCTCGATTTGATGGTACCCTTGTTTAATGTCCATCACCGTAATGTAATTCACGGCCGCGAGATGTTCAAGTATGTCGCTAGTAAGCGGTAACGGATGGCAACTTTGTTTCGTTTCTTCGTTGAGGGCACGTAAATCTGTCACCAGACGGAACTTTTTGTTGTCTTGCGCATCGGGTTTTATCGTGACTATCCAAAGTGATGATGAATAATTCGAGTTTGACGGTACTACAATGTTCTGCTCAAAGAGCTTGGCTAGCTCTCGGAGTATGTGCTCCTTTAAAGCCGGTGGGAATCTGAATCGCGCGTTTCTTATGACTTTATCAGATTTCAATATGATTTTATGTTGCAGTAAGTGCGTTGCCGGGAGAGGCTCACCTTCGAGGCAGAAAACTCTGGCGTAATCATTGACAATCGCCCGAATTAATTCGATTTCTACCGCGTTACAGCCTTCCGTGTCTGCTAACTGCAATAATTAATGCACTTACTTCTTTATATTTTTCTTGCTGCTTTTCGCAGCTGAACATGCGCCGCAAACTCGCTGTAAAATTCGCGATATTTTCAGCTGATCCGTCCTCGTCGGCTTGGTACAACGTATTATCCGCGATTGTTTCGCAATCAAGTAATTCTAAAACGAGGCTAGGTATTGTTATTCCGGACTCGCTTATGTTTTATGCATTTCGCGTAGACTCGGCCATTATTATTTTCAGCTACGAAATTGCCGAATAGTAGGTTAGGGTGTAGGTCCGTTAGTGGAACCCACCCGATGTTTGCATTATTATTTGGTACGCGCGCTCTTATAACAGTCCTGACTCTATAGAGGAAATTGTAATTTATTTGTCTGCCTCGAACGGCAGAATTACTTCGCCAAGCCTTCGGCTCTTATTAGCGACATCTACGCAACCCTTATGTGCGTTTATTATATCCCAGCCAAGGATTTCTGATTCGCTTATCGGGAAATCATTCGGCACTACGTGAAGGTCACATTGCTGACCTTGTAGCTGTATGACCGCTTGCCCTAGTGTAAACGATGTACCGGGGGTAACTCCGAGTACTTTTATTATCTTACGCGCGTTGTACGGATATCCAGGGGCTAATTTCCCTACTTTTATAACTGAAATGTCTGCTCCCGAGTCCGCGTAAAATTTGCCCGTTCTAGCCCTCAACTGGGGGCTCTCTAGTCTACCAGCTGTCAAAAATCTAATTTAAATTCTAGTTTAAATTTTAGTTATTAGTTTCGTTATTTGTTTGAACGTTGTCGCGGCTATTATCACGGTTATTATTGCGATTGTTATTGTGGTTATCATTATAATTATCATTGCGATTATGGTTACGGTGATTATAGTGATTGTTATAGCGATTGTTGCCGTAATTATTTCAGTTATTTTGGCCGTAATTGCGATTATTTTGGTAGGTGTTAAACCTGTGATCACTGTTAAAGTTCGGGTATACGCCGTTGTTGCTATCGCCCCCGTTGTTATAATTCTGGTCACCGTTTAGTTTACTCGCGGAGCCGTTGCTCGCGTTGCGATTTTCTGAATTTGTGCCATTACTGTTGCCGTTTCCATTATTATCATCATAGCGGAAATTTCTGCCTCTATTTGCAGTCGGATTTTGAATTATTTTTTCCGCGTCTTATTATTGAGTTTTTTTTTCGGTTTGGCGATCTGACTGCACGTTGGGTTTTTCCGGTCTTGCGTCTCTATCCGTGGCGGGGCTAGCTTCTTCAGTGGTCACTAGACATCTAGCGGGGACTTGAGTCCAAGCAAGAATTGCTCAAGCACGTCCTCATCCGCCTGTCGCCACCGTGCCTCCCTGTTGGCGTTCGATATCTCTGGGGCTGAGTTTAAAATAGTTTTCAACCGATTATATAATTTACTGACGCGGAAACCGTAGACGCCTGCCGTTTCACCTTCGCCTTGCCTTGCCGTGCGTATCTATAATCGGCAGTTCTGGCTCGGTAGTCATCAGCCGCCTTTCCTCTTAATCGATTCGCAATTTGCATCAGTAGAAATTTCTCGTGCGCTGGTCCAAATGTATCTGCCACTTCGCGTACGGCATTGTAAAAGAAATTCAAGTTTTTGGGATCGCCGTCGAAATATGGTATGTAACCGGCCACTTGGTGGAATGACATTTTCTTTTACGGCGCTACGTCGCTATCATGGTATAACGAGCTTTCATTTATCGGAGGGGCGGGTGTGTACTGAGTATAAGGATATTCGTGATTGATGGGTGTGTGCTCGATTTCAGTCCCCGGACCTCCCGCTTTAATCATTTTTAGCCTCGCTTGCCATGGCGGATCCTGTCGCTGCAGGTGCCCTTCTCGTTCATCTGGAAATTTGGGGGGCTCATCGTCGTCGCGTCTTTTTCCGACGTTGCCGTTTGCTCGCCAATGATTACTTCTACCGTACGCGTCTCGTTCATCCTGGTTCAATTCGTCGACTTATCTGCTGCGGCGCTCCAATTTTGTCTCCGGGTTTACTCGAGGTTTTCGCGACTCGCGAGCATAGATTTTTTCTCAAATGCTTCTTGATCTAATTGCAATTGGCGTCAGCGCTTTTTCTTCCAGGTTTTGCGCCGCTTTTCGTACTTTTCGTCGAATGTTATGTCTGTTGCGCATGTGACTAATTCGCGAGTGCCTGAGCTGCTCTCAGATTCGCTGTCGTGTGTGTCGCGCGAGTAGTCATCGTATGTGTGCGCTCCGTCTCGTCTTGTCTCCAGCTCGTCGTTTGTTTCTGTCTTAAAATCGTCTTCGATGTCCGATTCCGTATCCGCGTAATACGCATTATATGCGCGTCTCGGTGTTGTGCGGACGTTATATCGTATAAATCCCCGGCTGGGTGAGCTGTGCGTTCTCCGGGTTCTGTCCGAATTTGGGGCCGCTTTGTGGTACGCTGAGCATTGGATGCTATGGAGCTCGTACTTGTTTCTGCTAATTTCTCATGAGATATTCTGACTACGCGCGTCGTCTCTGATTTTTCTCTGACTGTCGTGTCCAACCGTATCTTTCCCTTTCTCGCGCCTCTTCGATTGCCGCCTTATCGTTCTTCGTTGTTCTTCGTTCGCGCGACCTTTCTTGCCTGTCAGGTATCTTTTCATCGCGTCTCGGTGTATTTTCAGCGTACGTCCTTCCGCGTCGATGACTTTGTGGATTTTGTCGGCTAAATTCTCTGTTCTCCTTGACTTTTCGCTGTTGTATTCTGCGGTGGCTATCTTGGTGCTACGTGCTGCTTTCCTCCAATTTCTTTAGAAATTATCTGAGTAATTTACAGACGACTGTGGTGGAAAGTTGCCGTAAACTCAGCTGCTATCTTGGCTGCTGCTGAGCCCCACATAGGGATGCCAGATGTCACAGAATAGGTGGGTGCCCCCAGAGAGCACTTGGAGGCGCAGAAAAAAAGAAGGCAGAGGTGGAGAACAAGCTCGTGTATTAGTCCCAAAAAAGGAGCTCCATCCAGTTTCTCCGCCGGTGATCTGCCCGCTCGACGGCGAGTGGTCGCGCGGGTGGAGATGCATACCTTGCATTTCTGCACGCGCGAGCTCTCGAGCTCTCAAGTTGCGGCTTACCTCGCTGGCGATGCACCTGCATCGTCGGTGGTACCATCGGATGTGCCGACGGAGAGCCTAGTGCTCGTCGGTGACAATATACAACAGGCATGTATCTATAAAAGTTTAACATGCGCAGCCTTTCGAACGTTTAGTCTACTTCTGATACTGCAATACTTAGAGGAAAATAATCAAAAATTTCATTGATTAAAATACGAAGATCTAACTATCTTACGACTTCTGCAGGTCAGAGCAGAATGAACACTAAAACAAATTTTTCACGATATTTATGCATGCACAGACGTCATTGATAAATAACAGGAGAGTATTTATATAAACTCAACATGCGCAGCCTTCCGAACGTTTAGTCTGCTTTTCATTCTGCAATAATTTGAGTAAATAACTATAAAAATGTTCAGCGCATTTATTTATTAAAATGCTGCAGCCGTTTAATGAAAATTCCTGTTATTGCTTCCAGCGCATGCATTAATCAATATAATATTGGAAATATTAATATAACCTAATTTTTAGAATACTAAAAAAAATTGAAAGAATTCAAGCTATGCATGCCATCTAATTAGATCGACACATTTTTTAATTGTAAACATAAGATAAAGAAATTAACGTTGTTTCTCTTTTTTTTATGTTTAAGTTGTCATCCGCACAGAAACATACAAAGCGGCAGACAATTGCAAATTACGCATTTCTGTAAAAGTTTTCAAAAAACAATTCGAAAAATAAAAGATTGACATGATTAGATCAATAGAGAGCCTCATATATGCACACGATAAAATAATGTTTAATTTATTGGGTTTCAGTAGTAATATGTTAATCAAAATTCCATGTTGTATATACGGTCGAGCACTTGCGCCTCTTTCAGCGAACGGTATCGTCAGTGATTTTTCGTCAATTTTAGTATGTTAGGTTTTTTTTTCATCGAGACGTATATATTGTAAGAATATAATTATTGTCGAGATGCATATAGTGTAAATTACTTATTTTCTATTGAATATATTAATAATTATCATAAATTGCAATGTCGATTTTACGCAAGCCTTTTAAACTATATTGATAAATTAATGGCACAGTATGTTATAACATAAAATTAGTACGATCGTATTTGCTTGTTTTTATATCCTGCTAGACTTTATTTTTTATCTTTACTACATGGTTTTATATATTTTGGGTATAACTTTTCTTAAAAAGGTAGCCTGGGCTAAATTTTATAATTCGGTTGAACATTGTGTATTAACTCGGCGAAACCAGGCAATCAACGGCATGTAATGAATGCAAATCATAGATAATTAATATAGCTATTGTTTAGAAACATTGGAATCACTTTTCATGTATACAATGTCCTGTTCTATAGTGCTTTCTGTAGAAGACGGTAAGGCCACATCCTTGTGGACATTTTGCATGTTTCTACATACCACTAATAAAACCATTGGTAGTTTTTATGCATTTATTACAAATTTTACAATGTGCTTGTTGGAATAGGTAGTGTATCAATAAACAAATACTATGAGGTTAATAGTTAATATAATATATTGAGAAAAGTCGGCAACAACCTCGTATGAAACACGTCTGCTCACATCGGAGTCTTGTAATGGAGAGAGCGAGAAAATAGAGTATACGGTATAAGTACGCTTAAAGTATATAATTTTTGAGGTATGCGCAGTGCATCCATAAAGTAGCTCGAACTTGTTGCTGGTCTCGCAGCTCGAGCTCGTATTATAGTACGAAATTGTCGCGTACCATTTTAGACTTAGATTACGATATATGAATTTACATATTACAACAGTGCTGCTATACTGTTATCTAACCGAATTTGTATACGTCGATCTACTATCGATAACACTGGAAGAGCAGTATAAACAAGAGAAAAACAGAGTAAGAAACGAAAATAAAAAATTGTTTAAAAAGATGTAATTGATACGCTAAGGGAGTTCCCAAGCATCACTTGACGTCGCATCATCTAGCTGAATTAAAACCTAACTAACGCCATAGAACATTTCGCCCTTATTGAAAATAGTAACAGCTGAACACAAGTGTTACCCGTGGTTCACTGCAGCTCTTCGTGATCTCGTAAAAGTAGGAAACAGGCGATTTCGCAAAACTCAAATTTTTTGGAATCTATGTGTTTATAGACTAGCAATGGATGACACTCACAGACAGATGAAGAAGGCCAGGCTGAATTTTTGTCATCTACGTCTGTCCTCCTTGACTGATCTTGGCGAGATTTCTTCACTGATTATCTCAACAAAAACTTTACCTCTGGTTTAAATGACTCTTTCTCCCTGTTTGTTGAGGAATTTTTTCAAGTGCTCGATAGTCTCGACTTTTTGTTTGACTGAACGCTTCAACTTGAAGGGCACACAACACCTTGAAATAAAGAAATTAAAGTAAATCATTTGAAATTTTTCTTAGTGATATTTCGTATAAATGTGGAGGTATTTTTAATTTTACCTACAAAACAGAATTCGATTTGAATGCTTAGAAATGATTTAGCGATGAAAATACTAAATTTTTTCTTTTTTTTTTCGCTCATTATGCCACCTTTTTGGGTATAAAACATTCTATAAACATTCAAATTAAAATCCCTGCATTCATACCAAAACTACAGGTGTACAAAGAGTTCTCCTGAAATTTGAGCCCAGAAGAACCATTTGTACACTTGGAATCCTAAGGACAGTGAACAAATTCACAAAATATTGCACCGAGCGCCACAATGGGCCAGCTGGGATACTCAAGGTTTTAGCAAAGTAAAATTAAATATATTTATAATAATCTCTAAAACAAACTTTGTTTATTGGTGAACAACTAAAATTTCTTTTTTATGTATTAGAACGTCAAATAAATACCATAAATGCAATGAAACGGTCATGGCAAGTTACGTAGTAAGTATCTTGAGAGTTGTTCCTAATTGATCATTATATAACTTAACTTTAAGTTAAGTAAGACCTTTATTGACCAAGCAAAATTTTGTTGCTTCATTATGATTAAATATAATAAACGTGACTTTGGTTGATTGATCTCAGTTCGTTTTTATCTGTTATTTCGTTGCGGAGTACATCAAACTTGCCTAAAATATTCTGCTAATAAAATAACTTGCCTATAAACATCAAAATTGCCTAAAGTACCTCAAATTTGTTCTAAAAATAAAATACATGAGATGGGGTTTAGATAGTGCGTAATGGGAGTTTTATTACGAGAATATCGGTATCTCTCGTGTATAGTCTCCTGGTGCATGTGATCGCCTATGACAGTGTCTTGGTGATACGCTCCATAGCTTTTTGTATCTAGAATCAGTTTTTACACTTAGACAATGAAAACTACGGAGCGCACTACCTCAATCGCGTCATGTTGAATGCATGTACCTGGACAATAAACATAACTAATTTGAACATTTTTGCACCAAAGAGTACCACGGTGTGCACTTCATTATAGATCACCCTAGACCACATTCATGGTCGATATTGACACGCGGATACAAAAATCTACAGCGCACAATATATTTCGACAGCCTAGTCATCGAAGACCCTTGGCACCTAGACACCGAACGTGGCCGGCTACCGCGTAACGATATTTGCATGTATGCACGGAAAGTCATGAAATCCACTTCCTGGGCCCCGTCATCAGTGACCCCGAATACTCAGAAAGTTTGTGCAGCGACAGTGCAGCAACTGTTCAAAAACACAACCTTAAATTCAAGCAGACACTGTAAACACATTTACTCTCACTAGAAATCTGTGGGAAAGCGGTACCCAACTGTATTACACATAATAGCTTGTGAAACGGCTTTTTTTACAAATACTCCAAGCGCTGGTGCCATCTGAGTATAAATTTTGAGCTCCCCTCAGTAACTTGAAGCTTTTCTATGTTTTTTGGGAAGCTAAATCGAAATTTGTTGGTTACGAAAACCGAAACCCGTCAGTTTTTTGTTATAAACAAATTACTGATTTTCAATTAACAAATATTTGCCATTTGCAATTGAAAAAAATGTAGTTACATTATTTAGGTATTTCTGAATCGAAAGTGCTCCTACAACTTTTTCCGTAAAACGCATACTTTTTAAGTTATTAAATTTTTTTAAAGGGAAAAAGTTTTTTTCTCTAAGTTTTTTCCCGCTGCTAAGGAAAACTCGATTTTTCATTCATTTTACGTGCATGGAAAGTGACCTTTTTCGTGCACGTATCATGAAAAAAGCTTTTGAAGACTGTGAAAAACTTCCTACTTCCGGGAGTGGTGAAACATTTCTGCTAACGCCTGCAAGATGTGATGTGCTCGTTTCTTCTTAAACTATGGATGTAGCTTATGCCAGTATTGGCGAGCCACTTTTTAGTATTACACTTCTAGTTTTAATTGCCGATATTAGAATTGAAACTAAGCAATTTTTAACGCAACCAGGCTCCGGCAAAAAATGCGTTATTTATTTATTTAATTCCAGAGTTAAAAAACAATTGCATTCGATACAGAGTTGATATTATTTGCACAATAGCACACTATAACGACGCAATCCTGCAGAGGTAAACAATATATCCTGTTCGCAGATCCGGATTAACAAAACTAAAAATACTTGAGAGTACTGGTTAGTTATTGCTATTTCTTCAGCAATAACTTCCAGTCATATAACATACCATACAATCTCCATTTATGCTTAAGGATAGCATGAAACCATGTCTTTCAGACACAGTTCATACCACTCTTCACATTCATACAAGAATAGGTCGGGTTACGAGAATCCTTAGACTCTCTTCGTCCCAACATGGATAACAATATTATTTTCTGACAAAAAATTTAACAGTGACATATAATCCTTTTAATAATGTTATATACAAATTTTGTTAAGAGTTTCTTAGGTATTCGTAAGTGATTCTATAATTTGGTCTTTTATACGGGTAATGCTACGACGACATTAGAAATCACATTAGATAAGATTATATTGCACAATTTTTTAGATTCTATGTTTTTGTATTATAATTTGGTATTGTAAAGGAAAAAAAACTTAACATTTAAAATATTATATTCTAACTTTGTATAATGAAAAATATGTATAAAGACACTTTTCACAGCTTTCACATTTTGCACTATTTCACTAGTTTCGCACTAACATTTGTCTTGCTGTCATAAATCTATCCGTTGTTGCATTTTTTTCTCTTATGTATGACATTTTCTCTGTTGAGTTGAGCCTAGCCGGGCACGTAAGTCCAACAGCACAGGTAACTCTATAGTGTGGGAACATTTCTTTGTGCTGATTAGATGAGTCACACTTATAGTCTGACGTGAAAATTATTTCATCAATTATTACTATGTCTTTATACGGTGATTGTAATTTAAGAGCAGATACTGAGTTTGTAAAAACCTGTTTCCCTCTTATTCCTCTGTCAAAGTAGAAAAAGGCTTTGTAAGCTCCTAGGTAGTTAATATCGCCATATTCGGAGATTTTCTGTCCTGGTGCGGCAGTCGCTTCTCTATTTCTTGTTTTGTTGCTATTTTCTGCAGCCATTCCATCTATCACGGAGAAGACCGTTTCAATTGGTTTATATTTTTCAACATTATGATTTTTGGTGTTTTCCAAGTCATTGAATGCTCCTTTAACAAATATTATGAATTTGATATTATCTTTATTGCTTCTAGTTTTGATCATCCAGGTATTTATCATATCGTTAGTTATATTGTCTAAACTATCAATGATATTTGGATATATATTATTAATTTTGTTGTAATTGTAGATGGAGATACGTCGATGTTTGCGTATATTGTATGAATTACATTTGCCTATTGCGCAATATATTTTTTAAGTTAATAAATTTTAAGTTGCTTGCAGTCTATTGCAATGGTTTTCTTTGCCACATCACTTAGCATATGTTGATCAGTATTAGCGGTTAAGTCTCCTAGGACATGTTCTGGGCAGATAATCCGGTGTTCACCAACATACACGGGATTTTTTGTCTTCTAAAAATCACTTTTATGATATGCATTCTCACAAATTATACAAATCACTGTCTTTACTATTTTGTTTGGATGACTCTCGTAAAAACTGTGATCCGGCTTATCCGGAGGTGGTTTCGCCGACGGCGCCATTTTATCTATATTTACGTTGTTATTTAAACAAAAAGAACATGTTTAAAAAATTATATACAAAAATTATATATACTGCTCGCGAGTCACCGGACGCGCGCGTAAAACACGACCGTTGCTCCGAGCGCTGCGAATCGAATGAAAAATTAAATTAATCAAATTAAATTTTTGAAATCGTAATTGCGTAAAAACTAATGATCCAAGTGAGAGTTGATTGTCGAAATTGCATCAGGATACATCTACAAAATATCTGTTAAATCATGGCACAGGTCATTTTTCTTTCACACAAAAAATCTATACTGCCCTATTAATGAAGCCTGACCATGTGCTGTGGCCAGTGCGATAGTCTGTTTAATGATCATCCAAATAGAGTATACTTAAAGTATTCTGAGGTTTGTTTGTGCTCTAGCCAGTTGATCAAAGCGGAGGGTGAGCTAACCTCATTCAACGTTTGCACAAAGAGCATCTTCTAGGCAAATTGGAAGCATAAATTACTCTGTGACTGGTTGCAGATGTGAGAAATATAAAGGGTGAATACCAGAAGTGCCTGAACTGGGTCGCTGCCTCTCAACTGAGTTTTAAATTGTTTCAACACAACATATAAGTTAGATTTCGTTATATCCTTAAGAGGACACAACACATTTAAATTAGCAAAAAAATTATTATGAGTAAAAATGACAAAATGAATCATTTGGAATTTTTTCTAGTGATAATCAAATGGCGCGGCAGCGCCAAGAAGGCAAGTTTGAGAAACAAACGAAGCCGCGGCACCCGCGACACTATTTACTTCTATATTGGTGTTCAGGTTTTTCATGACACAGAAAAAAATTCTTATCATTGCAATTCGTGAATTTTTTTTTGCTTATCAGAATGTTTTCTGGGTTAACCTATGATTTCCAACAAAAATATTTTATTCCGGGCGCTGGTGTGTGTATAAATCTCTGGTCTGAGTATAAATTTTGAGCTCCCTTCAGTAACTTGGAGTTTTTCCAGTCTTCAAAAGCTTTTTATAGAACAGTGTGGCTAAAATCCGCTGTTAAGTCACGAATAGGCGAGACTTGCTGATTTTAGCAGTCTGTGCTATAAAATTTTATACGATACTCTTGACTTAAATGGTTCAGTTTTACACGGCCTCGCTGCGCTCGGGTGCTAACTGCGCCGTGTATAAAAGAACCATTTAAGTCACACGTATCGTAATGTACTATTTCATGATACGTGCACGAAAAAGGCCACTTTCTATGCATGTAAAATGAATGGAAAATCGAGTTTTCCTTAGCAGCGGGAAAAGACTGAGAGGAAAAAACTTTTTCCTCCCAAGGGAGTACATTTTTCCCGAAAAATTTTTTTTTTCCCGAAAAAATTTTTCCCGAAAAAAAATTGATAAAAATTTCGAAAATTGACAAAAATTTCGAAAATTGAGAAAAATTTTGAAAATTGACAAAATTTTCAAAATTGACAAAATTTTCAAAATTTTTGATATTCTGAAAATTTTCAATATACTATTGTTTAATTTTGAAAAGTCCTCGAATTTCCCATTCCTTTCATATGCATGATAAGTGGCCTATTCGTGCACTTATCATAAAAAGTACGGTGTGCAACAAGGGGTGAGTGGCCTTTTGAGACTAGGGTGGTGTTGTGAGCACGAGTAGATGGCGCTCAAAGCTCAAAAAATGTTCAAAACATCACCCTCAATAGAGAAAACCAATTCCCCCCCCCCCCCTTGTTGCACAATATACTATTAATGCTGCAGTCACATCTTATCGTATTGCTTTCTTTGACTTCTACGTCGTACTACATTCTGAGTGAGTCGACACCACTGGACATCAAGCTCTCTACAGCACTGACAAAAAATTATGCTGCAATTGCGGGAATCTTTTATTTAGTTTCAGTTTTTGTTCGTTACAAAAAATTCAACTGTAGACGCCACACAGTGGGATATTTTTAAAAATTTGTTTTAAAATTAGACAGCTTGGACTAGGAATGAACTAGAAGATTAAACAAATTTGTTTCGAAATAATACAAATCAGGCTAGAAACGTGCTAGTGGTATCTATGTGATTGATACCCTTCCCATATAAAATGCAGGAAAATGCTTTAATTAAAAAAAAAAAGCAAAAAATAAAATGAAAATTTCAAATACATTAAGCTTAAGAGATTATCATAAATCTTGAAACGACTTGAGTGATTATTTCCTGAGCTAAGAGCCAAGGACTGGGCTGCGGTTTTTTCTTAGTGAACGGAGACGCTAAGGAGCTTTTTTTCGCATAAGTTCTGCCTACCTCTGAAATACATTACTGTTTTATATCCGTCACACTACATCAATACTATTCAAGCAAATAGCACAACATTTCCTTGCTTCCCAGAACATATAATCATTCTCCTTACTCTGCAAAATATACTCGCACGCAAACAATAAGCGAGAATTTTTCCTGTCGCAGCTGACTTGCAATTTTTGCAAACCACCTTTTTCCTTTAAAAGTCTTCACGGCTTATTTCTCCTTGAAAGATGGCTTTGTAACGTCATCCATCGTTTATGTGTAGAGACTACGGGACCGGCACTATTCTGACCTGTCCTAGTGCAAAGCCAGACTTGTTGTGGCACGTGCACAAAAATATTGAAGTAATATAATATATTTGTGAAATGTAAATATTAATGTTAGGATAAGAAAAACATTATAATGACCTATTATGTTTTGAATCATATTGGAAACAAAATAAAAACGAAATCTTCTTAGCAAAAACTATAGTCATTTGACATACCGTTTACCAATAGCTCTGGTAAACGGTACTTTTATATGAGTAAAACTCAATGAAACGAAGTATTAGCAGGAATAATAAGAAGTTTTTTAATATGTGTGTGTATATACAGCGTGACCCAATTTAAATACTCACCGCGTATAACTCGTCAGGGAGGGCTCCAATCGAAAAAATAATATAAACAAAAGTTATAGAATATCGAGGAAGGATTCGATTGATCGCCTTGGAGTTTACCTTGAATTTGATTTTTAAGGTCATTTGAAGGTCAACTTCGATTTTTTTTAATAGGAACTTTATTTTTTTATCGCGGGAATAGAAAGAGCGGAAAATTTCACGCGCAGAATAATTTTTTTTCTCGGTTATAGTATCATCTTAAGGTCAAGCAGACAGTCTCAACCCCGCCAACGTAACTCCTACTAATTTGACTACCTTCCTAAAAAGCTTTATAATAGTAATTTTTGAGTTTGTGTAAATACACGTAGAATGTGTGTTTTGATGCATTTTTAGTCGAAAAATAGTGCTTTCAGAAAATGTTAGTAAGTATGTATGTGTGTGTGCGTGAGTGTCTGTGTTTTTTTTAAGTGGCGTAGGCAGAACAAGTTCTGCACAAGTGGCCTTCCGACACCAGAACCCCACAGCCACCGTAATAAACAATACTTCCGTGGGGCCCATTAATTAGCCTATTAATTTACTTCCAGTTAACTTTTGATCTACTTCCGGTCAACTTCCGGTTTACCCCAACCCCTAAGGAAGGGTAGTTTTGGGGATGAAGTGAAGTTATAGCGCAAGACTACTAGACACATTTTAATATAATAAAGTTAGCGAAAAGGAGAATTTGACATACTATTTTTATTCAAGCAATTCAAAATTCAATACGTCGTATGCTAACAAAGCTTCGAAAAGAAAATGTTAAAGCAATTTTCTATTTCCAAATTAAGAAATGTGTGAAATAAATGTGATATATTATAAATTGTATGACAGAAATTTATTGATAACTTCATATTTTATTACAGGTATGAACCAGAAATTCAACCTGGAGTAATTTATAAATTGAAAAACATGAAAGCTACTTTAAGGATATTTTCTACTGGCAGCATCACAGTCACAGGTACAAAAAAAAAGTTATGTTCTGATTTATCTCAATTAATTACAAAATGTTTTTAGCACCCAGTATCAATGCAGTTCAAGCCGCAATTGAACATATTTATCCTTTAGTATACGAATTTCGCAAAGAAAGATCAGTTGAAGAGCAATTTGCATTAGAAAACAAAAAAAGACGATTGGTTTTCACGATAAAAGAATCTGTTATTGGAGAAGATGAAGATAATGATAATTTCTCAGCTGAAGAT
Source organism: Trichomalopsis sarcophagae (assembly GCA_024372645.1). Classification (NCBI taxonomy): domain Eukaryota; kingdom Metazoa; phylum Arthropoda; class Insecta; order Hymenoptera; family Pteromalidae; genus Trichomalopsis; species Trichomalopsis sarcophagae. The sequence continues at coordinate 34,378 of QLSS01000321.1, read as the reverse complement.
GACAACAGTGAAAATAGCAATACCAGTTGGACTTAATTTTTTTTTAATATACAAGACTTTTGATTTTCAAGATACATTTATGCTTTAAAAATGATTTTAAAATAGAGACTATTTTCTGAACTAGAACTTCATTGCAAGGAATTATTTGCATTCGAAAAATTAGAAAAGTATATTTTTAAACTAAACTGATTGGATTAGAAACTAATTCATCATTAACAGGAATGGACGATTTTGTGATATCGTTATTCTTTATTCTTTAAAGTAGATTAGACTTCTTATCAGATTAAGCCTTAAATTTTATGTAAGGCTCTGGTGTTTACAGTTGTGAAATGCCTTTAAATTTTAGATTAATTAATAGAAAGAAAAATGGTATTCATATTTATTGTAAGGGTTTTAATTTATTATTTCATTGTAAAATTAAAAAAGTTAAAACAAAGGAGGATGTCTATAGTAACCAATGGTCTAACTTCGCATAAATTGTATGAAATTTATTTTACCGCAACGAATTTTTACAATTTTGAATATATAAAAAGTGGCCTTCTCGATGGCGAAGGAATTTTCATCATTTTTGCTACTGATTCTCGTTTTTTACTTTATTCTGTGGTCTTTCATTTTCTACACACCCGTAGGCATCCGTCTTCGTAAAACAATTGCGTTTAGTAGTTTAGTAATTCAGTAGTTAATCAAACAGAGTGTTAAATAAATCTTTAAATGCAATTTTAATATAGTTATACAAGATCAACAAATATAAATACTAGTGTGCGAATAAATGTATTAAATAAATCTCTGAGCCTTGGATTACAGTTAAAATTAGTTTTACAAAGCTAATAAGATAATTGTTGTTCTAAATTATTTTTTTTCAACACGCGCATAAAATGGATCTTTTCTTATATCCTAAAGCAACGTAGAAAATCGTATAGTCTAAGTATGCATGAAAAAGTTTGAACTCAAGTAAGGAAAAACTACTTGTTTTTTCCCTGCTTCATATTTTGTAATTTAGGTTGTAATTAAGTTCAAATATGATTTCTAATCTAAAAGTTGAAATCTGTTTCCAATGAAGATAAAATTAATAGAATAATTTTCACACGTATTTTTGACTCGAAATGCACGATCACCTGCCCAGCATACATATATTAAATATCCTTTCATGCCCTTATTGTTAAAAAGTATCTAACCCGCAAATAATAGTTCATTGTGAACTATAAGGGTTTTGATTATTCTGGGAAGGGTGATGTTTGAGCACAAATAAAAATCGAGAATACTAAAGGCGCTAAGACGCACGAATACTCAAATAATCATCTGAGGCTGAAAAAACCACTTCTATTATTCTTATACACCGTGTTTCTTTTAACTTATCCGTGAGTAGGTGCATTCTCGCGCACGGGAAACTAATACGAAACTGTGGACTTAGAATTATATTTTAATCGTTTTTAACAATTTTCAGCGTACATTAAAAGATATTTAAAACGTCCATGTATAAAAAAGATCCTTTTATGCCCTCATTAGAACAAATGCGTTGTGTAACATGGAGAGAAAAGCTTTTTTAAACTTGGATAAAGAAAACCCTTGCCAAAAATAGTTTATTTTCTCTTTTTCTTGCTCAACGCAGTATTTTCTTTCCCTTTAAGGAACACGCACATTTTATATCTTTCTAATACATGGTAAAGGTTTTTTATGCACATTGCACACGTTGAAAAAAATTATTATATGTGTGTGTGTGTGTGTGCGTGGGTGTGCGTGCGCGCGCGTGTGTTTGTACTTAAATAAACTGATCTTGTATAACCTTATTAACAATTTTCAGTTGGAATAGTTGTATTATATAGTTGAAAATTCGTAACTTTTTTGTAGGTTCAGTTATAAAATAATACAGTTTTTATATACTTTTATAGTACAGTATGACTTAAATCCGTGTTTAAGTCACGCCTATCCGTGACCTTAGTAGTCCATTATTGCACCGTGTATATCGCACTGGCTACGCTCGTGCACTAACCTCACAGTACAATAATGGACTGCTTAGATCATGAATAGGCATGAATTGACGGATTTATGCAGCTGTGCTATAAAATTGTATACAATACTTGTAAACTAAGCAGCCTATTAGTGTACGGCGTGTTATCACCCTCGCTGCGCTCGGGCGCTAATACACGCCATCCAAAAATCAGCTACTTAGGTCACACGTATCATAATATACTATAAATAACATAATGACTAGTTTATTAATTGTTTTAGAGAATTTGTGTAGATTTTTGTAACCATATTTTCTTTTAAAACCTTTTAATAATTCTAATGTAAGAATACAATTATATTACAATGTTACTAGTCGTGTTTATATTTATTACATATTGTACAATAGTTTTTACTTAAGGTCTCAACAATATAAATATATTAATATATTAATTTCTAGATATAGCTGCTTCTCCGTAAGGTAGACTACGTATTTTATATTTTTAAATGAAAATTATATGTGTACCCATATTTTTCAAAAATATCAAAAGTTACTTTTGTAAGATATGAATATAATGTTTAGCAAGTCATCTTGACCATCTCTTGAGTCTTGAGACCGGACCAAAATGCAGTTGTAAACAAATTTTTGAAAAGGCATACGGCTATTGAGTGACAATATTATTGGTCATGTCCATATTTTTTAGCGTGTCATAAAAAAAGTTAATTAAGAGTAGCAGAACTTTTGAGAGTAAAGATATAATTAAGTGAGGTCAAATAAAATTATAAGGATGAAAATTGAACTTAAATAATTTGTTATTTTTTTAATGCTTGCATAAAAAGAAGTTTTTTTGTGTGCCAGATAAGCGAATGAATAATGTAGGATTTTGGACATAAGGAAAACTAGTATATAGTGCGCCGAAATCAGAAAGGGCATGCATGCACCAAAAAGAATAGAGGATTTTATGTCTTGGTGAATATTATAAGCCAGATTCAAGACTCCGGCTTGCTCGCCTGCACTTGCAACTAGTGCGCCTGAATACCGTCGTCCTAGGTACACAATACACAATTTTGCAATACAAGCACGATTTCACGATTCTTTTTTTTTTACTTTTGTGTGTCAAGTAACTCCAAAGCAACTATTTTTTGACCAGCAAATAAGAAACAATGATGAACTAATTTGCCGAGCAGCAGGTATTTTCAGTTCGTTTGCCCTCTAAAACGATTTTAAATTACTTTAAGTATAATCATCACTGATAAACACGAAATTTGTTTCATTTATTTAAATGATCCACATGAATAAACTGAATAATGTGCTTAAAAAACCTTGTGAATAAAAACCAAATATGTACTCTTACTGTATTTTTTTCTATTTTTATAATAAAAATTATAACAAACAATTTTTCACCCACTTTTTTATTTTTTTTCAGAAATCGATTATGGAAGTAGTTATCTCTAAACGAGGTGTAGGGGGTGTAATAGGGGAACAGGAGCCCGTTTTTTTAAAAATTCGTAAATATGATTATAACATGATTGATACATGTATAAATATAGGTATATGCATCATATATAGAACTGAATACATTGAGGTACAGTGTCAAAAAAAGTCATCTTAATTCCCCTTATAGGCACAAAAAACGAGGAAATCAATACATGCGTTACAAAAACTATGGTATGCACCGAAGGCTAGTAAACTTCTTGACCTTGTGTGGATATTGCAATACTTGCCTGCGGCTCGTGAACGCCATCGCCTTCGGCTCGGGATAACTTGCCCTCACTCATACTGCAAACTCCACACTCGGCCTAAAAAAGCCCACTTTGGGCCCTTGGTACACAATATACTATTTTGTACTAAACTTTTACGTGTACAGGGTATGTTAATAATTTAAATATTACTTTTTCCTTTTTTCCTAAAAAAGATTTGTAATAGTAATTTTTGGAGTTTGTGTGAAAATATTTCGAAAGTGTATTCTGATGCATTTTAAGTTGAAATAATATATTATATACTTAGTGCAGGAAAAGTGTTTTTTGGCGAAACAAGCAGTTTGCGGACCGAGCCAAAGACAAGAGCTGAGAGGGTTCACTTTTGAGGTTCGCTAACGGTTTGTTTTTAACGTTAGAAAAACGTAAAATAGTGTTTTTGGAAAATGTCCGTATGGATGTATGTGTGTGTGTGCGTATGTATACGCATGTATCTCAACTAAGTGGATTTTAAGCTACCAAGTCATATTTTCTTTGTATTTACTGTAACATGGTTGTTCAGTTCATTTTTTGTCAGTTAAGTAGTGTAGATGTGAGTTTGGGTATTTGAATTTCGCGCATGCGTCAGGGCGCGCGCCGATGGCTCTGCTGGCGAGCGCGCAAAGGGCCCACGCTAGCTTCCGCATGCGCTTACTCTTGTCAGGACCGCTTAGCGACTTGCACGTTTGGCTTCCTTACAGTTCCTAAGTTTTCTTTGTCAAGATGAATCAGTGAATTAGCTATTCAAAGTGGATCACTATTCACCTCGTTCATCTGCGATAGCGTTATTTGCGTTTTGTAGAAAATTCGTGTTTGTGCCTTGAGGCGTAAGTCTAAGTGTGCTTTGGGAAGGTGCCCACGTTGAGACCACTCTCCTCGAGACGTCGAGCTGCGCTTGATGCGTGGTTGCGGACCATCTTCTCGTTCCCCAGGCCCGGCTTTCAGACCTCAAGGACCAGGAAGAAAGTAGCGATGGAGTGCGGCGAGGCCAGCTCAGCGTCTTCTTCAGAGGCAGCTTTCGTATTGCGATATTGCGGTAAGAGATCTCTGTGTGCGTAAAAGGTACCTCGCGTCATGGCGTCTTGAAAGTAACTCTAGAAGACAATAAACTTAGCTAAAAAGACGCACGCGAAGTTTATTCTCTTCTAGAGTTACTTTCTGTTCTTTTACTTGTATAATTTCCTTTCCTTTAATTACATAAAGCTTACACTTGCTGCGGCTTTTCCCTCTAATCCGTAAGGGGTTTTACGCCACAGAAAGTGCATTTTTGTCTTACCGCGAAATCGTCAGTGTTCATTTACGAAATCATTCACTGACTCAAACCGTTTCCTTGTCGAAACTCACTCTAGTTCTTCTACTACTTTTTTTTTAAGTTTGCGATAGCTTTAGGGAGACTCTGTGAGCATCATGGCTCTTACTGCGCTGAAAAAGCTGACAGCGTTGTAGACGGCACGTGAAGCCGAAATTAAGAGTATTCGCATACGTTTGCTATCTAAGCAGCGTGATTCGCTTAACAAAAGCATGATCCAGGCGCGACTTGATGCTGTCAAGTAGATTTGGGCTGAGAATAGGAAGACGCACTCTGACATAGTCGTTAGGGACAATGCTAAGACAGATGCGTATATTGCGGATCAGTGGTTCGAGCGAATTCAGGGTGTTTACGAAACGGCTCTTTACGAGATTTTAACACTGCTGGCTTCTTTTGACAAGTCTGACGCTGATGATAGTATAGGGGAGTCGGGCTCAGATCCTCAGGTTGTTAAGGGGCTGTTGTCCCAAACGCTTCGCAAATCCGCCACGGGGTATTTTGTATTTCCCAACTTCTAGAAAAACATAAAGTCCGATCGAATTTTTCTTTCGGTAGAACGATTCATTAAACCTAATACTATGGCGCTACAGACTCGGTTTTTCATTTGCAAACTTTATTCAAAAAGTTTTATGTAATAGCAAAACTGTTTTTTGGGACGACATCCCCTTAGGCTTCCGAAAATTAATTTACTCAAGTTCTCAGGTAAAGGTGAGGATTGGATTAGTTTTAGCGATCTTTTCACTTCTCTTGTGCATAGTGGTTCTGGAATTTCTGACGTCACGAAGCTGCAGTATCATGTTATGCTTAACTGGTGCGGCTACAGAGCTGATCAAGGACGTGATGACAACCAAACGCGAACTATGCGAGCACTTGGCAGGCACTTCAGCATCGTTATAGTAATCCTACGTTGATAATCAACGAACTGTTAACTTTATTTTTAGAAATTACGTAGATGAGGCAGGAATCGGCTGCTGAAATTCGTGCGTTTGTTGATGAGGCCAAGCGTATCGTTCGAGGATTAACGAATTTGAAACTTCCAGTTGAACATTGGAATATATAGCTTGTTTTTTTTTTTTTTTTTTTGCTGTCCGATCGCTTGGATTTGGAGTCACAGAAGCTGTGGGAAGCAGAGCTGAGTGAGAAGGACCAGGAGTTCGTGCCGGAGGAGGACGAGCCGGAACGTGACATCAACAGCACGTTTTGGGATTTGCTCAAGTTTCTTGAAAGAAGAGCGCAAGCTCTTAAGATGCTGAATTCGGAGTGCAAGGTTGATAAGAGACTAGCCTCTACGTCAACATCAGGACCTCAGGTTGGGAAGGTTTTCTCGTTCGTCTAAAAATTCTAATTGCGCTCTTTGTAACGGTACCCATCCTCTCTCGAAATGCTGCAAGCTGAAAGACAAAAATCTACATGAGCGGTTGTCCACTGTGAAGCACTTGTAGCGTTGTTTTAACCGTTTGACAGGGCCCGGCAGAGGAGATCGATATGGATGAATCGGTCAAAACTCTCGGCGTTCACTGGAATCCTGCTCAGGATCAGTTTCGATTCTCCGTTTCAGATATCACTAAGCGTTCCATTCTCTTCAATAACGCACGCTTGTTCGATCCACTCAGGTGTCTTTCGCCAGTTACAGTAACTGCGAAAATCATATGCTGGATTTATGGATTCAGAAGTACAATTGGGACACGCCTTTGCCTGAAGAGTTTCACGAGCGGTGGTGTGCTTATTATAAGTCGCTGTCTGAGATGCCGTCCTTGTCGATCGATATGTGATTAGGTGTGCATTCTACTTTTTCATACCAGTTATATGGTTTCTCGGACGCATCTTCTCGAGCTTATGCTGCTGCTGTACATCTGCGAGTCGACAAGGGAGACGGCACATTCAGTGTATCTCTTCTAGCTGCCAAGACGAAGGTTTTTCTAGTAAATATGATCAATATTCTTAACTAAGAATTCAGTCAGATTGTTCTCACATGACTCCGAAAGTATTCTTGTCTTTGAAAGACGCACGTACCTACTAAGGAGAATCCGATGGATCAGCGGACCTAGCAAGGACTAGTCTATGGTGGCATAGACCTAGTTGGCGTACACAAGCTCCGGACGAATGGCCACAGGCAGCAGAGACTCGACATACTCTCCAGACGAAGAAGGTACCGTCGAAACCGGAGCTGTTAACCAGATTTTCTTCGTTGTCTCGCTTAATTTGGGTCGTTGCGTTTGCTAGGCGATCAATTCTTAATTATCGTAGGCGGAAAGGGGCTCAAGAACCGCTTCTTGGATTTCTCACGCTGTCAGAGTTGGCGGAAGCTCGCAGCGTTGTTATTCGTCTATCGCAGGCGAGCAGTTTTGCAGTCGAGATCGAAGCGTTGAAGGCTGGAGGGGTATTGCCAAAGGGTAATCGGCTCAGTAAGTTGAATCCTTTTATTGGCAAGGATAATACATTAAGAGTAGGAGGTCGACTGTCTCACTTCAGCCTGTTCTTTGATTGCAAACATCCACCGATTTTGTCGCAGGAGTCCGCTCTTAGTCACTTGTTCGTATATTCTGCTCATCAACTATGTTTGCACGGTGGATTTACTTTGACTTCCAGCGTTCTGATGCAGCAGGCCTGAATTGTGGGCAGGAAGCAGCTAGTAATCCATGATTCACAAGTGTGTAACGTGTCAGTGGGTCAAACCTTAATCAGCCCAGCAGTTAATGAGAGACCTTCCAGACGATGAGTGTTAGTCGGCCGTTTTCTATTTCAGATTTGGATTACTCTGGTCCCATTCAGGTTCGTACAGCCAATGGCCGTGGACATAAGTCGTACAAGGGGTACATCGTTGTCATTGTTTGCTTTTCCATCCGAGCGATCCCTCAGCCAGTATTAAAATTTATATTCCATTTTATTTTGCAGTTGCTTTCTAATTCCACAGCGCGAATTGTATTGCAGCCTGTATTGGAATCTACAGCGTGTATTATTTTTAAAGCTGAGAGATAATACCATACCATTAATTTTGAAATAATGTTCTGATTAAATAATAATTCTGAAAACTTACTTTAAACGTTTTATACAGAATTATAATATTTGTTTTTGATGTTACTTTTTGAAAGGCCACATATAATTGACCATGACTAAAAACTGGAGATGAAAGATGTATTGCAACATTTTTAAATATTTATCCTTGAAATTTATTTATTGTCATTGCAAAACCTTATCTAACTGGGAATTGGTGTCTTTTCATATTAAAAAGAATATCTTCTTTAGCTGGAGGTAATTCAATACGCGGTTAAAATACTTTATTTTCAATTTTACTTCCACTTAATATTTCTATACAAATAGTATATACTAACATTTATTAACTTATAATCGTGTTCTGTTACAAAGACCACGATTCACATTAATATTACGTAATGAAATAATAATTGCTCCATCTCTTAATTTCAGTTTGTGTGGAGTTAAGGAATTTGAAAATTGTACTGGTGGAGAGGCTTTTGAATTTTGATTGTTATCATCTTCTGCGGAATCAATACTAATATATTATTTTACTTTACCTTCCATTTTTGATCAAATTCATTGTTAATACTAAGTACATCTGCATTTTTTGGTGCTAACATAACTTTTTCATTAATATTTTTTTCATTAAAATTATTCCTACCTACAAATACTGCGGCTACTTCATTACACGTAGCTTTGTTATATTGATGTTTATCATGATTTCATATATTTTTATTTAAATATATTTTTACATCTTTAGTAATGCAATTAATTTCATTTGATCGTTTTGATTGTTAATTTTCTATTTCGTGCGTCATCTTATTAGATTTTTCATAGGTATTTATTTGTATGTTGTTTTCTATTCTAGATAGTAAAGCAATCCCATTATCTACAATATAAAGTTGACCATATTTTCTACCTTACTTATTATTTGGATGCAATGATTATGATATATTTAACCACATATTCTAATTATTTAAGGCCCCTTTCCAAATAAAATTTTGCACAAAAACTAGCAAATTCTAAAGCGTTATTATATTATATAGCCTTATATATTTTTTAAAAAGTTTACTCTCATTTTTATTTAACGTTATTAATTATTTTAATCTATGAGGATATAATAGATCTTCCAATAATTTTATTTTTCCTTTGCGACAACAGCTATTAAAATGTTTATCTTTAGCATTATGTTCAAAATCAAAATGTTTCGCACTGCAAAATTCACATATCCTATTCCTTTTACCCGGATGCACGTTTTTTTATTAAATTCAATTTTTTCGTCAACAGTTTCCTTATTAAAATTTAATTTTCATGTCAAATTCAATTTTGCATTGATTTTGTCATTCTCGGCAACACTTAAATTTAACTGTTTTATTAATCTTCTTTGATTTCGTTTCTTATTAAATTTATTCATATTTTTTCAATCATAATTTCTTATAAGAATATCAATTTTTTGTTCTTGATATATGTTAAGGTAGAAACTTGAAGAGTTTCTCCTTTTTGTGTGAGTTTGTCTATCTAACGCCTTTACAGGTGTTAAGGGTGGAATCTGGTCAGGATTCGTGTCCCTGCCCGCAAATCTTTTCTTCTCCCTTCTAATGGTAGTACCAAACAATAAATAAAAGCTTACCTTCTATTAATTGGATGCAGAAATTCTTAATTGACCTCCTTTTTTATTGGTCTTACGTCTTTCCTCCTTCTCGTTTTAGAAATTTGGAAATAGTATTTTGGAAATTACTCAGTTTGAAAAGTCAATGTAATGATGAACCAATTCAATCGTATATTTTCTTTCCTTTAGCCAATTAGGATACATATACGAACCAAAACTCTATTGAATTAAATTCTAAAAATGTCTAATACTGAACTTCGAAACAAAAAAAATGAGCTTAAATATCTGAATTCTGAAATCTTAGTTAAACTCTGAAATCTATGTGGTCCGCCGGCTTCGTCGCCCGATCACGGAGTGAGTGAGTAGCGTGGTTCGAAAGCGCTCGGAAGAGGTTCCGGACCTCCCATGCTGTCGCCAGCTTACTTCCCCTCAGCCGCGTTACATTGTCGACGCTTGTTGCACTCATTAGGCCTTACGGGGCCCGGCAACTAGTTGCGCGCTGAAACTGCAACGTAGCTCCGCACGTGCGCTTCTAGCCGTTGGCGGGGAAGTGGTTTAGGTTAGCGATATTCTTAGCCACTTGATACTTTTGTGGCCTTGAGTCCCGCAGTACCTTCATACGTTTAGAACATTCTAGATTCTATACTTGAAATTATTATTTTAAATACAAATCGGGAAAGTCGTCACGTAACATCCTCCCCCCCCCCCCCTTGAGAACGTTTCTCGTCCCTGAGAAACTACAATCGAAATTCTAAATTGTTGTACATGGTCCCGTAAGTGGAATTGTATGTATAGAGGAATCATTGTTATCATTTGAGCAAAGGGAAAAAAAATGTTGTCAGAGTTATTCGATAAATTAGGAGGGACAAGGGGTTCTAATATATTGTTGACTCCCCTTTTTTTTATTTGTATCGGTCTCCAGTCAATTTATGCTTTGGATTCTAAACAGAGAACAGCCTTTGACGAGATTTTGTGAGTACAAGGTTTATATATATATATATATATATACACAGGGTGACCCAATTTAAACGGGCACCGCTCATAACTCGTCAGGGACTGCCACAATCGAAAAAATGGTGGAAACCAAAGTTGTAGGATATCGAAGGGGCAACCCGATGGTGATCTTGGATTTGACCTTGAACGCGTTTTTCAAGGTCATTTGAAGGTCAACTTTGGATTTTTAAATAGGAACCCCATTCTTTTATTGCGGGAATGGAAAGACCGGTAAATTTTACGTTCAGAATGGTATGTTCGGTTGCGGCACTGAAGGTCATCTCAATGTCCTGCAACCAGAATGAAACCCCGCCTACGTAATTCCTCTAGCAACGCCAAATTAAAAAAAAAAGTGGTAGAGACCATAGTTGTAGGACCTGAAAAACCACCCTGCTACGTCCTCGTCGTGGATCCTGGACATCAAGTTTTATAATGATGACAAAACTCAGGAAATGGTACGCTAAATGATTAAAATCTTTTCTTCTATTTTAAATTTACTACTTCGTTTAAAGTGCAACATTTTACACGCTTTCAGGATCCGGAGTCGAAAAAGTGGGTGCTGTTTGAAAAAAAATAATTTGACCTTGAAATGACCTTGTAGGACTGGCTCAAATTCGAGGTCACAATTCTCCCCCCCCCCTATACAACAACTTTGGTCTCTACCACTTTTTTTTTAATTTGGCGTTGCTAGAGGAATTACGTAGGCGGGGTTTCATTCTGGCTGCAGGACATTGAGATGACCTTCAGTGCCGCAACCGAACATACCATTCTGAACGTAAAATTTACCGCTCTTTCCATTCCCGCAATAAAAGAATGGGGTTCCTATTTAAAAAACCAAACTTGACCTTCAAATGACCTTGAAAAACGCGTTCAAAGTCAAATCCAAGGTCACCATCGGGTTGCCCCTTCGATATCCTACAACTTTGATCTCTACCATTTTTTCGATTGTGGCTGTCCCTGACGAGTTATGAGCGGTGCCCGTTTAAATTGGGTCACCCTGTTTATATATACACGTTTAGAGTATGAAATTTGCCAAAATTTAACATGTTTGCGTGCGATAAGGTATGATAATCATTCTGATTGAAACATGAAAATTAGTATTTGGTTTACCTGTTGGTGCATCAAGTTCAACTCCTATCCAAGAACCACTTGCAAATTCCGTGGGACCGACATACGCAATTATTCCAGTATAACTGTAGGGTCTTACTAATACTGATTCACCTACCGAGACCCAATCCGGTAGATTTTCAATTTTAGCTAAGTCAGTTATAGATCCATAACCTGATCCTCTATTGCTTACATCATCTTCTATAATAAAAATTATTTTAAATAAGTTATATATATTTATGAAAAATGTTTTATACAATTTTTCTAATAAATTCTAAAAACACCTACGAGCGAGGGTACATATAAACGCTGCACTCGTGCATACAAAGGAATTTACCTGTATTTACAACTTGTTCGACAAATTGCTCATTTTTTTTTTAATAATTTCTAGAACAAAACCGCAGCCATGCCAGGTATGATCCAAAGTATTTTTGCCAGTTTTTTAAAGCCAAAGTGTAACGTGGTTATTTGTCGCGAATAACACATTTATAAACTAGTGCGCCACGCTCGACCTTACGGCAGCGGTGGCTTGCCGCCTTGCACCGGAAAGAGCTTCGCATTTTGTGTTTAAGAAAAGGTAGGTGACGCTCTCGCTTCGCGCTCGCTATGTCCACCGCCGCTTGCGCTGCACGCTCGCTATCAAACGTTTCCCTTCTAAAAATGTCCTATTGAAACCAATTAAGCATGCAATTAGTTTTAATCTGGTTTTCTAATCGAGTATTAAGAAGACACAACACTTTTAATTCATGAAAACAATAATTATGAGTAAAAATGACAAAATTAAAGTAAATCATTTAAAAATTTTTCTAGTAATATTTAGTACAAATACCTTTAATTTTACCGTGATAAAACCTTAATTATCCCTGCTGACCCATTGTAGAACTCGGTGCAATGTTTTGTGAATTTGTTCACTGTCCGTACGATTCCAAATGTACAAATCGTTCTTTTGGGCTCAGATTCGAGGAGGATACTTTGTGCACCTGTGGATTTGGTATAAATGCAGTGATTTTGATTTGAAGCTTGGAAATGGTTTGGCGATGAAAATATGAATTTTTTCTCTTTTTTTTTTGCTTATTATGCCTATTTATGGGCATAAAACATTTCTTAAACATTCAAATTTGTATCCCTGCATGCATACCAAAACCACAGTTGTACAAAATATTCTCCTGGAATTTGAGCCCAAAAGAACCACTTGGAATCCTACGGACAGTGAAAAAATTCACAAAACATTGCACTGAGTGCTACAATACGCTAGCAGGGATAAATAAGATTTTAGTACAGTAAAATTAAAGGTATTTATACTAAATATTACTAGAAAAATTTTCAAATAATTTACTTTAATTTTGTCATTTTTACTCATAATTCTTTTTTTTTCAGGATTTAAAGGTGTTGGGTCCCCTTAACTTATTACAAATAATATAATCGAGTAAGTCCTATTAAGACCAATTATAAAGTTTAATCGGTTTCAATCAGAGTTTATTAGTTATTTTTTAAAATAAAATAATGTTTTTTTAATAAAATACAATTTATTAAGTCCGATTAGAAACGATCAAATTTCATAATTAGTTATTATAGGATTTAATCGATTATATCGGTTTAAATGCGTTAATACCAGATCAGAAAGCTGGATTAAAATCAATCAAATGCTTAATTGATATAAATTAATTTCGTTTGGACATTTTTAGCAGAGTTGTGTTAGTTATCTCTTTTAAATTTCATTTTCCAGGATTTGTATTCGTTAAAGCGTTTAAAAAATATTTGTTACAGTAAAAAGTCGTGATTTGAGAATATCAACAAATTTTTCATTTAAATTAACATTTTCATATAAAACGTTAACCCGCAAGGTTTTATGTTAAATAATTAATTTTATTACTGTACGAAGAAGATTTTGGGATTTTAACTTGAGTTTTAAGCATTTTCATGATATAATGGGAATAAAAATAGACTCCTCAATTATTTCCTCCCTCCGAATCTCCAGGCTCGATGCATTCTCAACGCCTTGTGACGACGTTTCTCGTATACCCGCATATTTCAGGATTTTACTTTCTCGTAGAACACTCGCTTCATCTTTCCTCGCAGAACTGGTTGCACTCGAATAACTCTTGCATGCCATTTGATCGTTGATCTCTGATACGACTCTCTTATCTGCACTATCGCTCAAACCCCACTGTTCGTCCCCGTATTCATCATTTTGAAAAAATTGCATACTGTTAAGAAAGGTATATTCTATATTTGCCAACTTGAGACAATTTTTCTTATAACAGATTTTTGTGCTGGTTTGTTGGAAGAAATCACTACCTAATATTCCTGCGTCTTTAATTGGAAATTCATCGAAAACTATATGAAAACAAATCGTCTAAACTAAAGTTTTTATTGAAGAAGAAGTTATTCCTTTTAGAATAATTTTTTCTCCCAAATTTATCGGTTAATAAATTGGAGATAATTAACATGATATATTTTTAACAAATTTGGCGAAGATCCAGTGTCTAACATAAATATTGCAGGATGCGTTAATTATTTTATATTGATTTAAATATTAAGAGCGCAGTTTTTTTATTCAAGTTGGCGGTGGTCTTAAATAGGATAAGATTGGACCCCGAATTCCCGGAATCGGGCGCGTAATCGGAGCGTCAGCCTCTCCGCCCGTATGAGGGATGCCACGCTCGTTTCCCGACGGCGGATTCCCTTCTAGCGTGTCTCTCAACCATTTAAAACAAGTTCTTTTAAAATGTCCAGGGTTATTACAATAATGATAAGTAATTATTGATGGTAAATTAGAATTTGGCCTATTAGAATTTTGGGTATTGAATCTCGCATCATTATATGTACCCTGAGTATTGTTATTTTGATTATAATGGTTAGTCCCGATAAAACCTCGATTGTTACTTGTGCTGAAATAATCATTACTATATCCTGGACGCATATTATCATTTCGGAAGTTGTTTGTATTATTCTGTCGGATGTCATTGTTGCGATTATAAGCGGGAATAAATTTATTTTCTCCGTTAGGCCGATTAAATCGCGGTCCGTTGGCGAAACCTGTGTCTCGTTGATTCCTCTCTTGCCAATTTAAAGTATCTACTCTATTGAACGACGGTTGTCTGTTATCGCGATTGTTGTTTGGATTCCAGTTTGGTTGTTGAGAACAATTATTTGTAAACAACATTTAAGACAATTCGTAGCAACGTGACCCGTTTCGTTACAGAAATCGCACGTTAATTCTAAGACGGTTTCTACTATATTTACGAGTCGAGTTTCTTTAGGCTTGAATCGAGCCTCTTCCCGTCGATATTTTTGTCATCTTTGCTCGTATACGCGAAATCTCGCTCAATTATAATTGCTTTTTCACGCGCTTCTTGGACTGCCCATTCGTGTCTGAATTTTCCACCTTAACCCACATATGAAAAATGTAATGCAATCTTTGTCAAGCCCTGTGAAGAACGCATCATCTTTACTTGATGATCACCCTTCGCGAATTGCCGCTTTTTTTATCTCTTTTTCGACTTCGCGCAATCGATTTGAATACACTACTACACTTTCCGACGGACGCTGCTTGATTTTCGCTAATACGCTCAAAATTTCATGATAGGTTATTGATAACCCGAAGTTCGTTTCAGAGAATTTTATTACTTCATTAATGCTTTTAAATGTACTACTCGCACATGATAACGCGTCACCGAAAAGTCGCATACAAATAAGGCGCGCGCAGTCATCTTCATAGCCCGCGGGAAGTATGTCCCAAGCTTCCGCGCAACCGTCAATAAATTGTGTCTAAGGTATGTTTGATCCGTTTAAGCGCGGAATTAAGTCGAGGGTATCTTTGAGAGAGTATCCCATTTACTTATGGGGCCATGTTTTCACTATTGACTTCGCCCTCTCTTTCATCAAACTCTAAACGAGTTTTGAAAATATTATTAAGTTTTGGATGTATACGAGTTCCCGTGAGAATAGAATACTCGTCGTTTGTTTCCATGCCCTTAGTATTGTCTCAAGGGCTACATTTTAATGCAGTTACGCACAAAAATTTCTCTTTGCTTCTGAGTTTTTCGCTTGACTCATCCGCATGTGCGGGGCTTTGGAAATATTTGTCCAAGGCTTCCTTTTTTATACAAGGGCTTAATCGAGTTTTTAAATTGCTCATTTCGCGTAATTTCTCGTAGAATGACTCATATGCAAAGGCGATAAAAAATAAGCCATTCTTATTTTTTTTCGGAATTTTTCACGCGCATTTTATGCCTTGTAAAGTCGTATTAAAATTGCGTAGTGCTGACACTACAAAGTTAGAGAAAAAAATCAGAGAAACAAATCGCGCTTACGATACGTTTCCAACGACGCCACCACGATACGACGTTTCCGAAAACTTTTCCACGATACGACGTTCTCGGAGCCGCCGACACAATACGAGCTTGTTCCTCTCTCAGCCATCGAAATTGTGCCTAAAATTTTAGCCTGAAAGGTCGAAAATTGCGTCAGGTATTGCATGTTACATATTTATCGCTGATAAAACTATAACGCGGTCGTGCGTAAACACATATTATTTTATTGTAATTATAAGAAAATAATATCAGGACCTACAAAATCAAAAGGACGAAGTCAAAGGTCGATAAATAAAAATGCAATTATTATAAAATCAATATATATATATATATATATATATATATATATATATATATATATATATATTGATTTTATAATAATTGGTTGGTATATATATATATATATCGGTTGGTATATATATATATATTGTAACGAGTTGAGCATCACAATAGACGTAACGGTAAGAGTACCGCCGCGCCGCGATGAAACCGCGTATAGTCGCGCACGCGACAACAAACACGTGGGAATTCGGCAATAGGCGAGAGAGATAGAGAGAGCGAGCGCGCGGGCTAATCCTGCAGGAACGCGCTCAGATAGCTCTCGGCCTTCAATAGGAAAGCACGCGACTTCGCTAGAGGTTCTTGAGATTACGTGAGTGCGAGAGTGTTGTGCTGTGTTGACAGTGCAACGACTGGAGTGAGTGAGAGAGTGACGCGAAGCGACGCGGTGTCCACGATAGCCCAGCGGTCCAGGGTGAGTACGGCTTGCAGCTTGTTCGAGTCTACGAACGTCACCGCCGAAGGAGTGGAGGTTTGTGTGCGCGCAGTGCATGAGAGCGTGTATGAGTGAATGAGTATCATCCATGCGAGGGTGATACGGCGCGCGCGACCTTCACGGTAATACACGCGTGCGAGTACGTTTACGTTGGCGTCGCGCCAACAAATTTGCGACTCGCATAGCATTATTTCTTTATTGTAAAATCACGTTTATTTCGCGGTTTGAAAATATAACCGTAGACTTATTATTTTACGTGATTTTTGTCATCATTTATAGACCTCGCTCGTTAAGCCCGATCCTTGTTCCTTCCTGCGAATACCGCCGCCTAAGCGGGCATTATTTACAAGTAAATAGATAACGCATCTGAGCAGTCGAGCACGCACCAGGCAGCGTATCAACCCAAGACTTAAAAGCAGCGGAGATAGTTGCATGTAACGTTGGTATATCGCGGGCGTAGAGGAGCACTCCGCCGCATCGAGGGAGCGCGATTCCGTTGTTGAAACAACATTTCGTTGCTCGGACTCATACCCCGTTACAATATATATATAATTAAATAATTAAGTGCACTCAACCGCGTAAAACAGACCTTTTGGATGGTTTTTTGAGGTTAGGGACATAAGCTTGAGGTATCGGTAAAAAAGACCGCCGGTTTCGTTTTCAGCAGCTCAAAATACATGAAAATAGTCATTGCTTAGAATTTTTTTGAGCCCCTATGATTTCTGACAGCTTGATCATATCGTAAAGTAGTAATTTTTTAAGGTTAGGGAACGCGTAGCTCCTTCTGGGAGCGAAATTTTAAAAAACGCCCCTCACTAATTGAAAGTACATAAAAAATGCTAAAATTTTCCATATTTTAAAAAATGTTTAGATCTAAAAGAATTTTGGGCAGAGCTTTGTTACGTTTGGCGTGGAACGTCCGTATATATACCGGCCGACTTTTTTACCGATACCTCAAGCTTATGTCCCTAACCTCAAAAAACCATCCAAAAGGTCTGTTTTACGCGGTTAAGTGCACTTAAATAATGTAACTGATTACTGATAATATGGTTTATACTGTGCAATTTTTTTATTGATTCCTATGAAAGCTCTTAGCGTTTTACAGAGTTGAGACTGTCTTTATTACAAAACCCGAATTACTTTGTTTTTTTTTTATTTTTTTAAGTTTTTTAATTATTACTTTTATTTTGTATTTCTATTATTTTTTTGAACATATTTTAAATTTAATTATTAATATTGTACTATTGATAATGGACTTAGTGAATTAGAGTATCTAAACACAGTAATTTTTTTGTTGGAAGAGTCTAAAAACGCATGTCCTGAAATTTTTGTAACAGACGGTGCAGCTGAGAATATTTCTTTAGTTATCTTGGAGTTTTTTCATAATCTTTTTTGGAATAGTGAAAGAATGTTATTATTTGGAACTTTTGTCTCGCCCAGTCATAAAGTTGTTTTGAATTTAAATTCGTTTCCGTAGCTTTGGCCTTCAAGCTGGTACGAGTAGCTTCTCTTTTTGACACGGCTCCTACTTCGTCACATGAACCCTTTCCATGAGCAGTAGCAAAGAAATGCCAATCCGCCATTATTTGGAAATCTGACTCATGAATAACCAAGTTCATCATTTAATATCTATTTTTATAGTGCTGCGTTGCACCATTTGTGACGTAATCTTATCCATTTTTGGGAATCTTTTCTTTATTTCAGAAATAATATGTTCTTGTAAAATATAAACTTCGGCCGTATTATGAGTAGTACATTCAGAAAGTGCTTTAAAACTACAATGCCTTGATTCATTATCTTCTCTGTAATATAGTACTCCAACATTTATTGTACATTGATCATTGTTAAAATGAAAG
The DNA here is from genome assembly GCA_024372645.1 of Trichomalopsis sarcophagae. NCBI lineage: Eukaryota > Metazoa > Arthropoda > Insecta > Hymenoptera > Pteromalidae > Trichomalopsis > Trichomalopsis sarcophagae. Next base: position 15,756 of record QLSS01000321.1, on the reverse strand, counting down.
TGCTAAGCAGCATCCTGAACGTCGTAAGCAAAATTTTCAGAATAATTCATCTCCAGAAGCCCTTCGTTCTCTTGTAAATTGTTCTTCTGATCTTTTATATATTTAGATTGATTTTATGCGATGAAATAATGTGGTATAAGTGTTTTTAAACTCATCCACCGAAAGACATTCTCTTTTTAAAGTACATTTATTTGTTGACTGCCAGACACTAAAAATTAATTCTTCAATCTTATTTTCGTATAATACAGAAGATACATATTTTTCAAATTTAAAAAAATTACCACATTTTTGACATCTTCTTAAAAAACAAGAAGATTCCTGCATAAGATGAACGAAAAGCAATCGATATAACTATTTATTAGATCACCAGATCCCTTCGTGAGAATCATCAATTTGGATGCTTCAAACATGACCTTCTAATTTTGGTGTATTATACATACACACACGCTATGCGTGCCTCTTTCATCAGCCAAAACACACCATTTCGGACGTAGTTCGGCGAACTTACTAAAGGGGATAGGAAATTGTGGACATTCTTCAAAAGTTCGATACAATATCACATAGTAGCAGTCTTTTTGGAACATACTGAGTTTCATCATTTTCATTAAATTTAACTACATTTTTCTTATCCGGCATAACTCGACTGTTAATATCAAATTCATAAAATTTGTTTACCTCGTTAATAGGTACAATTAAAAACGATTAAAACCTTAATTGGGTTTAATACGGAATTGTGATCCGGAATTATCGAATTAAAACGGATTAATACGATTCAAATGATTATAAAAATTTATCGGTTTTAATTGTATTTAATGGATTCAGTTGAAGCTTCCTCTGATCAAAATCTGACGGATTCAATCGGATTAAAACCGATTAACTTTTATAATTAGCTTCCTCCTTAATTTATAGTTCCAATAGATAAAATAGGATTTAAATATACAATGTTAATGCTTTTTTTAATATTTTCAATCTCGATTATTTTGCTGAAGGAGCAATTAAAACATAATACAAAATATTGTCGATCTGAATAATTTGGAATTGGGTACAGGGCAACTACAAAAGAAAAGTTTTATTTATATTTTAATTGTATTATTAATATTTTACAATACGTCATTGTTTGTGATTAATATGTTGCGTCATCATACTAATGTGTGTGTGTGTATATATATATATATATATATATATATATATATATATATATATATATATATATCATTTTGACATAAATTAATAGGGAGGGACTTTAACGACTTGCAACGACACCCCTATAAGAGGAAGAAAAAGTTTGTAACGAGGTGCGAAATCGGGTAGATTCGCGCATCGTTGGAACACGAACAAGTCGCGGTCCGTCGGACGGACAGATAGCTTCTGGCCAAAGGTGCGAACGCGTCAGCTCTCGTGTGTGAGACTGACAGCATAGAGCGACGACCGATAGCGTGCGAGAGAGTGACAGTGTGTGTGAGATCGCGAGAAGAAGACGTCCAAGTCAACTACTACTCCAGCTTCGAGAAGCAAGGACGACCGGGCCTGTCGATCAGCGGTCAAACGAGAGGACGTCGGTTCCAGCGAGTGAGCCAGCAACACCACCAGCGCAGAGTGTGTATGAGTGTGTGATACGCGTCTACCGAGAACGGCGACTGCGAGTAAGTAGGGCTGAGCCCTTTTTCTGTATCGCGTCAGCGGTAACAGCGGCTACAGCTTTGCGACTTGGTGCAGCGGCACCAAGTAACGGCCTTCTCGTTCGCGCACGTAAGCTTCGCAAGATACTCTCCGTCTGTATAGAGAAAATATTGGCCGCACAATATATCATTATTTTATTTGAATTTAATCAGAATTAGATTTATTTTCCCGTCTTGTTCTCTCCCGTTCCCTACGTCCTCATCGCGAATACCGGTGCCTCCGCGGGCGTTGCAACAAGCGGTTGCAACGCAAAACTGAGAAGCCGGCTCCGCACAGGAGAGTGCGGAGAGATAGCACACGTGCGAACACGACGTTCGCGAAGCAGCTCTAGCAGCGAGCTGCATTGCAACGCGGGTAAATCACGGACATTGAGAAAGTTCTCCGTCGCACCCAGGGATCGTGATCCAGTCGAATATCACCGACTTTCTCCCCGAAAGTGCACCTCATTACAAGTTTTAAGAAAAATCAGTTTTTACATTTTAGCTTTATACTTGAAAACCGCTCGACAAAAACGTTTAAAATTTTAGCAGAAAATAGCTTTTTATAGGGGTTCGAAAGCTGCGCAGTGAACTTAGCCAAGACACATAAAATATCTACTTTTTCCCAAAATCTCAAGTGCAATAAAGCCTTCTTACTTCCGTAATCGAAGCTCATTATTTAGTTTTCGATTTTTTACTAAAAAAATAAGTAGTCAAATCACTTGAAATTTTAATGGGGTGTAGTTTTACACGTGACCCATCGACATCATTGTTTTCGTGAGGTTATGATGTTTAGTTTCAGATATATGAAATTTTTTTTTTTTTTAAATCACCTTTTTCATTTTATCTGCCGAACAATGCGGTCGATCCCGAGCACCAAACGGAAAAAAGTGGGTAATTTTATTCTCTTTCAAATTCATATTAGCTGAATTGTTTGTAACGATGTGATGATTGAAAAAAACGCAAAATAGTGTTTTTCAAAAATCAAAAATTGGCCATAATAAAAACTAGTTACAAAAATAAAAAATAAATGTTTTTCCCGAATTCAGAATCCAAAAATATACACGCATGTAAAATTTTATTGATATTGACCGAGTAGTTCCAGAAATATTACGGTATACATACACACACACATCCACACACACACACACACACACACACACACACACACAACCATACGGAAATTTTCTAAAAGCACGTGATTTGAACTTCTAACACACCAAAAAGTATTTTCTAGAAGTTTTGACGAAACTCAAAATTTTACTATTACAAAGCTTCCTCTAGGAGGAAGCAATATAAAATATAAAAGTGTAAAAATCTTCAAAATCTTGTAAAGCATGCTTTTATACGGTTCTCTACTATTTTTAGTATAATTTTATAGCTAAACAGCTAAATTTATTTTTTATTTTTGTAATTTTTAGAATATTTCAACTAAGGCTTTTTAGAACAAATTCAATTACAACGCGGGCTTTGTTCTGATTACTTATGAAGTATAGTAATATTTATTAGCATGGCTTATGTTTGTTTTGTTTTTAGCTAGTGTATAAGGTGTTTGTATACTGTATTTAAATTTTGTATTTCTTTCTTCTTATTAATACCGTTTTCTTGTAGGTGTATGTGTAGCATTTCGGAAATCAGTCTTTTATTTAAATTGATATTTCTGTCTTTAATGTGGTAATTTTCAAAATTGAAAGTGTGATTCATATTGTTGATGTAATAGGAAATGACAGTATCTTTCTTGTCTTTGTCTTTTATAATGATGTTTTTTATTTGACTATTTATTTTCGGCACAGTTTTGATGTTAAGGGTCTTAAATGCATGATTGGTCTGCTTATAAAAACCTTGAATATAGGGTAGGCTTACAATATTGCGTTTTTCATTACTGCTAATCTGTTGCCTCGACAATGTGTTTGATGTTAACATTGACATTTTCTTAACACGAAAAAACTTTTGGTACCCTGAGAGCTCTAAAAATTATACACATAATTTATTTGGATTCCTCACGACACGGTTGCGACTCTACGCTATATTATTTTAGAAGCTCTGTACATCCGAGATTTTCGGATGTACAGAGACTCCAACTTGGAATCCTGGGGCGCCCAATTCCCGAATGGAAGTCATTCCTCCACCACGCGAGCGTGATTACGCACGCGAAGAAAACGTTGGTGGGCATGCCAGAATGGGGGCCCCAGTGGTCCAAAAGTGAAATCTCTTAGACTCCAAGAGTTTCGGACTACCCAGAGTGCCAAAAGTTTTTCCGCGTAGTTGCTAACAAAGGCGGGTGGATAATGATTTTCGTACAGTGATTTTTTTAATGTTTTGAATATTCTTATTCTGAAATTTCTTGTTGAACAGAAAAACAGTGTCTTATAGCTCCCACATTCACTTACGGAGGCTTTTCGATAAAAATACGTAAATGAGCTTATTGTTGAGATAATAGGTCGTAAAGCAACATAAATTTTGTGAATTTTAGGTATTCTATAACATTTTAACACTTTTGCAACGCCGGTACCCTAAGCGGGTCTTGGGCGTAGTCGTCCAGAGCGGACGGTGGATGCCTATCACCGCTACACAGCGCGTCCTCATGTTGCGGATAGAGGAACGGCCCCTGAGAAGGAGGTTAGCTGCGAATAAATCGAATAAGCAGCCGCGGACAGCCGATAGGCCCGGGCGTGGGTGTGATGAGCCCACACTGGCGAACGCATTTATCTAGAAACACTACGCAAGCACCACCACAACAACGAACACTCAACAATATTTCCTATTTTCACTTTCTCTTTCTACCTCACTATGTCTATATTCTATCTCTTTTAGCACACATTACAAAAATCCTGCTGTCGTGGAGGATGCGGGAGCGATGACAACTGCCCCGAAAGGGGATGTGTAGAATGATTCGCCACCTGGTCTTACGCGGTAACGAAGCCAGCGAAGGCGCGCTGCCTTGCAGGGGGGGCGTTAGGGTACGAGAATGATTCCGTAGTGTATCCGACGATGAGTTGACTCCGTCCTCATCAAAGTTGGAAAGCTCTCATACTTAGTTCTAGAGAAGTATAGGGGGTTATCACCTCTAGAACGGCTGACTCATCTGCGATCGGGACAGGATCCAAAACGCGAGGGTTTAACTTACTATCGTGGTTCAAAAAACACAAAACCAAACCGAAACCAATAGGGACTTAAAGGTGGGAACGTGGAATGTGCGCAGTTTATACAGAGCAGGCGCGTACCAGGAAATCTTAAAAGAAGCTGGCGAGCGCGAATTAGATTTAGTAGCAATACAAGAAACTCGGTGGCAAGATAGCGGGATTTTAGCAAAAGATAACTTCACCTTTATATTCGAGGGAGCGAGCGGACACTCCTTAGGTACCGGCTTTCTGGTTAGCAAAAGAATTATACACGCTGTTAAAAGTTTCAGATTCGTGAACGACAGACTCTCGTATATCATCATCGAAGGAGCGTGGTATAATTACGTGGTTATTAACATACATTGTCCTACGGAGGACAAAGAGGAAGAGGTAAAGGATCTTTATTACGAAGCTTTAGAACAATTAATCGACCAATTCGCGTCTTACGACACCAAAATAGTAGTGGGGGATTTCAACGCTAAAATAGGGAAAGAGGAAATGTTTAGGCCCACTATAGGCAAGGAAAGTCTGCACGAAACCAGCAACGATAACGGTATTAGAGTCATACATTTCGCGGCGGTAAAAGATCTTATAGTAAAAACTACGTGCTTTAAGCACAAGGATATACACAAAGCAACGTGGACATCGCCGGACAGAGCCACGCAAAATCAAATAGATCACTTCCTTATCTATAAGAGGCGCCACACAAATGTACTTGACGTAAGAACCTATAGGGGGGCGGATTGCGACTCGGATCATTTTCTAGTAGTGGCCAAATTAAGAGCCAAATTAGTAGCCGGGCAAAATAGTAAACGGGCGAACAAAGTAGAAACCTTTGACATTGAAAAGCTACGAAACGGGGTAGAACGAATTCAGTATCAAGTAGAAATAAGTAACCGATTTCAGGTTCTCGAGGACACAGATACACCGACGGAGGTAGATGATGACCCAAACAATCTATGGGGGGCTATCGAAAGAACGGTAAAAGAGGCCGCGAACAAAGTGCTAGGTAAAAAGAAAAAGCCAAAGAGCAAACCATGGTTTGACGAAGAGTGAAACGATAGGGCCGTAGAAGAGTACCACGAAATAAGAAAGCAAGTGGGTGTCATTTACAGAAACAAAAAGAGCGAGTACAAAAAGAACGAGATTAGAAAAATAGAAACTAACAGTAAGGAAAATAACCCGCGCGAGATGTACAAAGGAAACAACGCTATTAGGAAGGGTTTCCAGAGTAGATCCCAATTAATGAAAGATGAGGGCGGGAATCTCGTTACAAGTGAAAATGAACTGCTAAAGCTGTGGAAAGGATATTTTGATAAGTTACTAAACGTACATGAAAACTGCGAGGGAACGGGAGATGAAATCCACACTGCTGAACTCCATATGGAAGAACCGACCTACAAAGAAGTAGAAGCCGCGATCAAAAAACTAAAAAACAATAAGGCTGCGGGAAACGATTCTATACCAGCTGAACTACTTAAATATGGGGGAACCGCGCTTACAGTCAGAATTTTTGAACTAGTATCTGCTATTTGGAAAAATGAAACGTTACCGGAAAACTGGAAAGAATCCATCATCATACCGATTTTCAAAAAGGGAGATAAGACAGATTGCAATATCTACCGGGGAATCTCACTTTTAGCTACCTGCTACGAAGTTCTACCAAACGTAATACAGGCCAGACTCACGCCCTTCGCGGAAGATATAATAGGAGAGTATCAGTGTGGATTCCGCCGTAACAGGTCGACGAGCGATCAAATGTTTACTATAAGACAGTTGTTAGAGAAAAAATGGGAACATAGCGAAACAATACACCAACTATTTCTAGACTTTAAAAACGCGTACGACTCTATCAAACGAAGCAAAATGTATCAAATCCTTGTGCTCCTCGGAGTACCACAAAAACTCGTGAAATTAATTCAAATATGTTTAAACGGAAGCACGGGAAAGGTCCGAGTAGGCGGTAACGTATCCGAATCATTCATGATACGCGACGGTTTGAATCAAGGTGACGGTCTTTCTACGGTACTCTTTAACTTAACGCTAGAATATGTTGTTAGAAAAATGCAGACTAGCGGGCTAGGTGCAACCCTTAATGGAAAAACACAAATTCTGGGATATGCGGATGACTTGGACATACTGGGGGATAACGGTGCAGCGGTAGCGAGAAATGCGGAAATTCTCATAAATGCAGCTGAGGACACGGGGCTAGAGGTGATCGAATCGAAAACGAAATATATGATCATGGACAAACTGGGCATCTGCGAAGGTGAGGGTGATCTTAGAGTCGGAAATTATACTTTCGAAAAGGTTAGCGAATTCAGATATTTCGGCACAACCATAAATGATCGAAACGAAAATAAAGCCGAGATTAACAAGAGACTTCATTCGGGTAATGCCTGCTTCTACGCCGTGAATAGATTACTAAAATCAAAACTGCTCTCTAGAAATGTAAAAGTAAGGATATATAGGACTATAATAATGCCGGTAATTTTGTACGGGTTCGAAATCTGGGCGCTAACTAATGCGGAAGAAAACCGTTTTAGGGTGTTCGAAAATAAGGTTCTGCGGAAAATATACGGGCCGAAGAAAGATGAAGAAACCGGGGAGTGGATGAAACTGCACAATAACGAGTTACACAATTTATACTCGTCACCGAATATAATCAGAATAATTAAATCGCGTAGACTAAGATGGGCAGGGCACGCGGCAAGATTGGGAGACGATCGCACGGCAGCGCGTATAATGAAAGGAAAGCCAAGCACTCCGCGACCTCTAGGTAGACCTAGGCGCAGGTGGGGGGACAACGTAAAAAACGGACTTAACTGAAATCGGGAGGGAGGGTGAGCAATGGATGGGGTTGTCACAAAATAGAGATACGTGGAAGGCTTGCGTAGATGAGGCGATGAACTTCCGAGTTTGAAATGCCACTTAAAAAAAAAAAAATAAATAACATTTTAACAAGGTGGTATCTGTTTGTGTAAATTTGAATTTACTGTATTTTTTTCCGAAAAAGCCGTTAGTGTTCCAATCGTTCATGAATATTTTGACTTCGTTCTGGATTTTTAATAATGGACTAGCTTAAAGCGCTCGCTTCGCTCGCGATCTACATTTATAGCCGACATAATGTATTGTAATATTAAATGAGTTATAAAATAACAATATATATATAGTCGACATAATGTATTATAATATTAAATCAGTTATAAAATAACAATA
>QLSS01000320.1:127542-141697 GCA_024372645.1 Trichomalopsis sarcophagae | reverse complement strand
CTCTCTCTCTCTCTCTCTCTCTCTCTCTCTCTCTCTCTCTCTCTCTCATGGTAATGGGTATGCCAAAAAAGCAACGCCTGGTACCACAACCAAAAGGAGATAAGCCGCATGGAAAAGCTGCCTCATACAGACCACTCTGCATGTTAGACACTCCGATAAGATTTTAGAGTGCATAATCGGCGTTGGAATGGACCAAGATATTGAAGAACCAGGTGAACTAGCGTAATAACGGTATGCCTTCAGGAAAAATGCTAAACTCTTGACGCCGTAAGCTAAGTAGTTGATACCGCTACAGCTGCAATAGAAAGGAAGAGATAGAAAGGAGGAGACAAGAAGTACTATGGTTTTGTTGCACTGTATGTTAATGCGATTAAGTCAGTCAGCTAGGGCAAGATACACAAGGCACTACGAAAAAAATAGGTACCCGCATATAGAAGAAGATTTATGTCCGACTACCTGAAAGACAGAACCCTATAGATTTTCGTATGACAGAAGAACATCTATAAACTAACCGGAGGGGTCCCACAAGGGTCAGTGCTTGGCCCATCATTTTGGAACATCATGTACGATGGAGTACTTAGGCTAGAGCTACCCGAAGGTGCAACGGTTGTAGTATTTGCAGATGACATTGCAGTAGAGGTAGTAGCGAAGCAAAAGGAAGAGGTAACCGAAATTGCTAACGAGGCAGAAAGTACCACAATTGGCTAATGCAAACTGGACTTGAGCTTGCTTACTATAAAACGAAGACTATCCTATATCTAGTATACAAAAAAAAAAAAAAAAAAAAATAAAAAAATAAAAAAAATAACACCGACAGTGGATGGACACGAAATAGATTCTCAGTCGACCATAAAGTATCTGGGAATAACTATAGAAGCCAGACTAACGTTTAAGCAGCATTTCCAGAGGGTAAGCAATTACAATAACTATCGCGACAAATGCCATATGTAGGTGGATCAACGCAACATCGTAGATTACTCCCAGCCAGTGTAACTAACAATTGTAAGTAATTTAACTTATGTCTAGTCTAGTACTAGAAATTATATACAATAAAACCCCAAATAAAATTCTGTATTTTAGTTCAAACTCACAATCTTTAGCTTTATCAAGTTTTAAATTCGCTTCTATAGAAGTACTATACAATTTACTATTTTGTAATTGATATTTAAATGCTAGCGACTTTATGTATTTAGTTTGGCTTAGTTTCATTTCAATTTTTATAATCATATTCTATATTAATCCCTAAGTTTTTCTTTTATTTCTCTTCAATCTTTTATTTTAAATTTGTTCATAATTTTTGGATTTTTTAGCTCTTTTTTTTTTAACTGTGCACAAGGTGTCGAGACTTTCTTTTAGCTGTGTTTCTGTCTGGTCAGAACTTTGACTATCTATACAATTCATAATGAGATCATTCTTCTTGTTGACATAAGTTTTTTGTTTGTATCGTTTTAGCTGTTATTAGACATTCTATCACCACTGTTTTTGTATTTATGTCACTATCCCTGGCACATTTAATAGTTATTTTATGTGCTTATGTTTAGCTATGGTTTAGACATCTTAGTAAAGTTTAAGTATGTTGCAAATCTGCTAACACTAACTTTCTGATTGTAATCTAGTTTTTCTTGTAAAAATTGATTCTTATCCTTCAATCCACTTACAAGCTGTCTAAGAAGTAGATTCTCTGTTTGGGTTTGATGAATCATAATCATCTTTATTAACACTGACATCATCACCTGAATTTTAAATCTTAATCAAGGTTTCTTCGAGTAGTGGTTTTCTGAGATCTTCAGTTTTCATACGTTTCACTTGTGTAATCATTAATCTTGCTGTGTCGCTAAGCCTCACTTCCTCAGATTTTAAGGTTAGGTTTGTTACGTCTATAACGTAACTTTTGATGTTTCATTTTCAATTGTAAGTAGGACACATTGATGTCTCATTGTTTTAAAGAATCAAAATTCAAATTCTTATTATGTTCGCAAAAATGCTGTCGAAACGTGTAAATGTGTCAATGAGCGCTGACACAGCCAAAATGTACACGCAGCGTTCCGTGACGTAACAAGCGAGCGCCACTTTTTATGTGTACAATTTCGATACTTTTAAGATATAATGTTTATAAATCTCCATAAACATATTGTGCCATACTAAGCTTTTAAAAGGTTTTGTGCGCACTTTAGCAGTCAGTTCAAAATTAGAGCTCCGTACCGCACGCCAGTCGACAATTGGTGACAAGTACAAACTAAAAATTAAAGATTCTAATACATAATCATAACGACAAGTATAAATACGATTATAAGAATAAAGAAATAAATAGTTTCCGTTATCTAAAGCAAAGCAGTAACATTATTGCATTTATAAATCAACCTGATTAAAGCACAACAAAGTAAGGTTTAAATATTTATTAACTAACACAGTGAGAGTGTTAGGCGCGTACTAACTAGTTTTGAATATTAGAGCCTTGCCACTACACCATTCAGTACGTTTTGATTATTATAAATCATTTAGTAGTCAGGACGTAACAGGTTAATCCCTTCATGATCTGGACAGATTATTAAGTCATCTTGATCTCTGGCTCTACGCCGTTTGGTTTTTTTATTTATGCTATTGTTGTCGGCTGCTCCCGCATTTATTATTTTCGACTAAGAGTAGGAATGCCAAATTTTTGAGCATTTCACATAATGCAATCATGTAAAATTATACAATTCGCTGTATTATTCTCAAGTATATTTCGCTTATATTTAAATTCAAGACGTACGTCTACAACTGTATTTGTGTCTGTTTAATGGAGTTATCTGTAAGAAGAAGTCAATTATGATTACCATACATAAAATTATCATTAAATGACCTATTTACAGGTTATTAAGTTCTTACATTTTAATTTCAAATAAGTCTTTGATTCCACGCACAGCCCGAACTTGGTCGGTATAGCTGATTACGAGCTATGGAGAGCTAGGCGCGAAAAAATTTCAAACGAGAGACCGCTTTTATAGCACAAAACGTGCTTTCTCTTGTTTCCATTGCGTGAGCGACGATTAGAAATGTTTTGTGCGTACAACTGTCCAAGTTTCTACGCCCGGTTTTACTTTTTTGAGCTGAAAAGAACGTAATAGAGGTAGCGTAATTTTGGAGCATAACATAGGAGACAGCATGCTTCCGCTTGCCTTCACCGCAAGGGCGTAAGGTTTTAGAATGAAACAAAAAGGCGTTTTAGCAGAATATACTAACTTTATACTAGACTTTGCCATGTCACAGAATATTCCATGACCTAATTCCTTTTCCTTCATTTCCAGATTTCCTTGAGGCCTGGGCATTCTCCGATCGCAGTAAATTAAAAGCAGCAAAAAACTCTATTCTGATGCCAACTTTAAAAGCTCTCTTCAAAGAAAATTTGATAGAAATAAATGTCTAAGAAAGTATCAGTTTTTATTTCTCAAAATCTGTTTATTACTAAGAAACTTATTGTGCTTTAAATGGCTCCACGGCGAAGTGGCGCGTTGTGCGCACGCATACACAGCTACTCTGCCTTACAGCATCGGAAAATCTGCGGCAAAGGGACCCTTCTCGTTTTCTTCAATATGAATGATAAGTGGTCTATTCGTGCACTTTGTAACGGGTTCGCTTTCAGGGGAAAACTCGGTGATATTCAACTGGATCACAATCTCTCGGTGGGACGGAGACTTCCAACCCGGGTTGCAACGCATCACGCGGCTAGAGCTACTTCGCGAACTTCGTGTACGCGCGTTTTCTACCTCTCCGCGCTCTCCTGTGCGGAGCCGGCTTCTCAGTTTTGCGTTGCAACCGCTTGTTGCAATGCCCGCGGAGGCGGCGATATTCGCGATGAGGACGTAGGGAACGGGAGAGAACAAGCCGGGAAAATAAATCTAATTCCGATTAAATTCAAATAAAATAATGATATATTATGCGGCCGATATTTTCTCTATACAAACGTGCGCCGAGTCACCTCAATGTCGACTCGGCTTGGAGAGTATCTCGCGAAGCTTACGCGCGCGAACGAGAAGGCCGTTACTCGGTGCCGCTGCACCAAGTCACAAAGCTGTAGCCGCTGCTACCGCTGACGCGATACAGAAAAAGAACTCAGCCCTACATACTCGCAGTCGCCGTTCTCTGTAGGCGCATACCGCACACTCATACACACTCTGCGCCAGTGATGTTGCTGGCTCACTCGCTGGAGCCGACGTCCTCTCGTTTGGCCGCTGATCGACAGGCCGGGTCTTCCTTGCTTCTCGAAGCTGGAGTTGACTTGGACGTCTTCTTCTCGTGATCTCACACACATACTCTCACTCTCTCGCACGCTATCGGTCGTCGCTCGATGCCGTCAGTCACACACACCAGAGCTGACGCGCTCACACCTATGGCCGGAAGTTATCCCCCTGTCCGATGGACCACGACTTATACGCGAGGCCCCGAATCTTGCCTCGTGCTTGCGCAACGTCGCGTTTTAACGATGCGTGAATCTACCCGATTTCGCACCTCGTTACAATTTATCATAAAAAGTACGGTGTGTAATAAGGGGGGAGTGGCTTTTTTAGACTTGGGTGATGTCTTGGCGCTCTCGACTTCCACTTATGCTCACAACATCACCCTCTCTAAAAAAAGCCAATTTTCCCCTCAGTTGCACGATATACTATTTGCAGTTGCCCCTTGACTCAAATCGGCATCCACGTCAGCGCTCAATTCCTCCATCCTGACGTGAGACGTTCCAATGGGCGATTCCATAGACGGTATCGTTGGTGATGTCTTGCATCTTGTTGTCTCCTATGAGGAATGCCTCTTGCTTCCTTGGTTTGATGTTCTGTGTCTGCGAGACGTTTTTCCGCCCGACCATCTGCTCAACAGTGACTCGTGATGAGCGGATTAATTTTGTGCCTACGGCTATCGCATGTAGACCCTTCGTCATAGTCTGTGTCGCAGCCGGTATCAAAGCACTCAACGGCACTCGCAGTGCAGAGGTTTGCCGATTTCCTGCTGGTGTGTAGGGCTGTGCATTTTTAACGTCACTTTTACTACTATTGTTGTCGTTGTTGTCGATATTATCCTTGTCAATGTCCGTATGGTGGAGTTGCTCCGTCATTTTCGACTTCCGACATATAGCACAAGGTGCATCCCGTTTCTTTCCGGCAGACTTTAAGTTGCACGGTTTCTTGCACTTTAAGTCCGAGGATAGGCTTAAAATAATGATAAGCTGAAACGGTTCCAGTTGAACAACAACACTATGCTCTAAGGCAGTAGAGTCCCATACAGCAAATGCTCTAATTCTTGGAAGTGCGTGTAGCTACACGAGAAGCCTGAGTCGACTGTTGTGATACAATATTTTGCGCCTGGCACAGATATACTACGACTTTCCATGTCGTTAAATTCTTCGACCGTTGGTATTGGTAGTCCGAGGAAATTCAATGCGTGTAACACCAGAGACAAATAAGTGCACAGAGACAGAAGAAGGGCCAGAGCACGATGCGCTGCAGTATGAGTGTGTATAGTAGGGACAACTATATTAAGGTATGCTTTGTTAAAGTCAACTCTATTCGCACACATATCGAGAGACTCCGTCTATAATTTGCGGATGATCCTTTCTACCACATTGCTGTTCGACTTCAGGAAAGCTATTGACTCAATCTCTCCCTCGAGATTGTTATGTAAATTGCGCCAGCTAGGGTTCTCAAGATCGGCTCTCCTATGGATCACGAGTTGTCGCTAATTGAACAGAGCGCTCCTGCTTGCGTCTCGCGGTAATACTAAGGCGATATATTTTGGCTTCAAAAAGAAGATCAACGATCTCGATAGCATGGGCTTGCCTGGTATTGGGATGCGAGGCAGTATGCTTATCCCATTTAGTGGCGAGGTTGTGAGTCTCGGTGTTACACTGGACATCAAATTAACCTGGAAACCGCACATCGATTGTGAATTGAAGCTAATGAGTTAAAAAAAATATATATACTAAAATTAAAATGGTGGAATGAGTGAGGGAAGGTTGGGTGAATAAATCGATGTACACAAATTTCGCGGGAAACAGACGACTTGCCTCAGCGTAAACACTGTCGCGAATAAGAGAGAAAAGCCGGGGCAAGCGAACGATTTATTTTAATCAACAAATAAATTTTACAATTGAAAAGAGACTCTAAATTAGATCAAAAAGAGAGAAAGAAACGCAATTACAATTGACGCAGAATAGGAAAGAGACTCTAATAAACCAATAATAAAAGAGAGAGATAAAAAAACGCACTTAAATTACACTATCCCCGCGAGGTACCTTTACGCACGCTGGAGAGCTCTCCTACCTGAATCGCAAACGGGACGTGGACGGCGCGACGTAAAGCCCTGGCCACACGTGGATGGGATGCACCTTCCTCGGTCGCAGGACGCCTCGACGTCTCGAGGGAACCAATCCTGGACCACGGGCAGAGCTTTTCAGCCCTGCCGCGTAGGTAGCGATCGCCGGGTGGAGATCGGTACGTCGAGGAAACTCGCACGTGGCCGAAGTCCCAACACTCGAAGAAGACACTCAAACAGCACACCGCACGCAAAATTGCACTCACACCCAGGTCACTCCAGCCTTCCTAAATTTCGGACGTTAGCCGCCACGATACACTCCCTGCGTAAAGAAATAAAAAACTCAGATATCATCGAACGGGGTAACGTAGATCATTGGACAGAAAGACTCTATAGATTAAGAACGATTAGAGATTGGGTCGTAGAAAATTCGGAAAATGCACACAATGGCCAAGAAAATTACTATGACAAAAGTCACCGCAATCTTACTTACAAAGTAGGCGATTCCGTCTTAATGCGTAACCCAGTCTTGTCAGACATGTTAAAAAACTTCGCAGCAAAACTGGCAAAACCGTGTAAGGGACCATACACGGTCACAAAAGTTCTTTCGCCACTGGTGTACGAGCTAGTTTCGGCAGACAACAGGTAGTCCCAAAAATACACATCTGTGATCTAAAACCTTACAGGCAAAATACCTGCACCCCTGCATAGACACCACAGGCTACATATCACCATCATGACCTTCGTGAAGTAATTGTGCATATGTGTTGTTAGAGGGCGATACACAACTCACACGAAGATGGATGATACTCCCTTAGCTGAGATCTCACAAAACAGATACTCCGGCACCCGGTTTGCCCGACAATTCGCCATCAGATGATGAGATAACGTTGGCTGTCAATGAATGATGTATGTAGACGGCCACACCTTCACCATTTCTGTCTCTGTCTCGTCTATACAGTATGTAATCATCCAGTGAAGGGATGGATGTTATCTTAACGCTTAGATAGGTCTCAGTCACAGCTATTACATGAAAGTGGGAACGAGTTGACAAGAAGAGCCTGACCATCTCAATGTGTCCCATAAGGGAATTCGCATTAAAGTGACATACTCTTAGACCCTCAGACAGAGACGCTTTAGAAGCAGATATAGATGTATTAGACGATTTAGATAGTGGTTTTGGTAGGATGATAAGAGTATATTTTAGTGTGCGATGTCCGTATTGGCTATTGACGGCGTACAGGCTAAAAAGCCTCAAGTTTTGCATCGGTAGAGATAATGGTGGCCCGTTTGCTATCCTCGCTAGAGCGGATGTAGATTCTTTCATCCCTCACGAAGGAGCGGCATCGCCTTGTCTTCTTTGCCTCTAGCCAGGCCTTGATGCGAAGCTTGTGGATGTCTGGAGGAAGGAACTCATTAATGTTAATAAGTCCCTAATTGTCTGGGCAGAGAGATAGATAGATAGGTCTTTATTTGCTAAAGCAAAAAAATAATACAATAAAGATCACAAAGACCGTGTCGCATACAGTCTAACAAATATATAAAAATGATTGTCATATACAATCACATAAAATCACATTTTGTCATATTTAATTATCACATTAAACTTTTCTAATATTATGCTGTATATTTAAGGTATGTTCATAGACCTATCTGTATTGCACGTTTGAAATCTAAAAATACGTAATACTGGAAGAATTTTTACGGCCTAAGGGCCGAGTCTGACTAAATTAAAACTAGATTAAGATTAAGAATGCAGCGCTAGAGGGCTCAGATTCATCACGATTCAGTGTCCAGCAAGTGCCGCCGTAGTGCTCCCTTGAAGGAGACAAGAGATGGCAGGTTTCGCAGAGTAGAAGGGGGAGAGTTCCAGAACCGAGCACCCTCGACCTGGAAGCCCCTAGCCCGGGTTTCAGTACTCACGGTAGGGATGCTCAGTTCCGGGGGAACTCCCCTATTGGAGGGTATTTGCTTGTGTTTATTGAACAATGAGGCCAGATACGAAGGTTCACCGATCTGGATTATTCTGTATAATAGAATAGCCTCAAAGTAGAGCTTTCTGGAATCAGCGCAAAGCCATTCTAGACGCCTCCGGTAAAGACTGATGTGTTCATCCCTCCTAACCCCAAAGATGAATCTTACACACGAATTGCTTAGTCTCTGTATCCGTATTCGTTGTTCGTTAGACGCGTCTAGGAAAGTCACAGCACAGTAGTCGATGAGCCGTTATATAAGTGTGTCAATTAGTCTGCAGAGAGTCTCAGTGGTGCAGCCCCAGATAAACCGTAGGCTATACAGGGCTTTATTTACTTTTTTCGTTATAGCATCCACCTACGGTTTCCAAGTCCGGCAACGGAACCCCAGGCAAGTTCCATGAATTAATATCGTTAAAATTCTTCATGGACCCGAAAAATATAGACTTGGTTTTGCTGGAATTAAGTCGCAGACCAGAGCTCTCCGCCCAGCCAGAAACCAGCCATGGCACTTCTGCCAGTCGAGCAAGTGTGATGGCACGACCGAGTTAAACATTTCACGTAGGCAACAAGCTGTGAAATACCTCCTGCGTCCGGCAGTGGTTAACCACTGCAGCTTCCGCCTGTACGGGGAGATGTACTCATCCCTCCTTACACCATAGATGTACTGAATCTCTGTATTCACGAGTCTCTGTAGTTTTACGTCGAGTTCCTGCGTCAGGTCACAGTATACAAAAGAACAGTAGTCGATGATTGGAGATGGGAGTGCTTGCACAAGGTGTTTGCGCAACCTGAGATTGGTACTTTTTCTGAAAAAGTAGAGTTTGTACATTAGGGAGTGAGCATGCTTACACACTTGTGTAACGTGCTCTTTCCATGTAAGTTTAGAGTCAAGCACCAATCCCAGATTACGCACAGAGGATTCGAAGCTGACCTGGACAGCCCCGATATCAATAAAAGTGTTAGCTGTTAGAAGAAGTAAATTTATGTAGTAGGGAGAGCCCAGGACAATTGCTTTGGTTTTATTAACATTGAGTTTAAGCCTATTTTGCGCAGCCCAGCCCATTATCCTCTCAGCATTAGCACTCATCTTGTTTGATAAAGAGTCGAGCTCTTAGAGGTGGCATTGGCTGTAAATTTGCAAATCATCCGCATACATAAGATGGGATACATCGGAGTTAAGGCAGAAACCGATGACGTTGATGTACAATGCGAACAGCAAAAGACCTAAAACGGAGCCCTGCGGAACGCCGATGTTAAGAAGCTGCGGAGAGGAGCGCTAGTTATTGTCACCAACGACGGCCTGCTCTTTCCTAGTAAGATAGGAGGCAAACCAGCGGATGACCTGCTTAGAGAAGCCGAAGGTGGATAGCTTTCTCAGAAGCCGGACGTGACACACAGTGTCAAACGCCTTGCTGAAGTCAAAGAGGAGGAGAAGTGTTACTTTCTTTTTGTTTATCCCGACCCTGACATCATCAGTTAGATTAATTAAGCCAGACTGTGTGCTGTGGCCAGTGCGGAAGCCTGTTTGGAAGTTGTAGAGTTGGAGAGAGAGAAAGAGAGAGAGAGAGAGAGAGAGAGAGAGAGAGAGAGAGAGAGAGAGAGAGAGGTGACAGCAGAGGGCCATCGATAGCGCTGGTGTGATCTGCACCAGGAGTTGCGGCAGCTCCGCGACCCCATACGAGAGACCGAGGACTGGAAGGTCGATCTATTCGACCGATTTGACCAGTATGTCGAGGAGGCCGATGACCAGGCCGATTCAGAGGCCGCCACTTAGGCAAGTCCCATACAAAAGCGACGCAAGGAACAACGACTTAGAAGAAAAGTGAGAATAAGACAATTTATAAAAACCCTTAAAGATAATAACAAATCAACTTATCAAATACAACAAGAATATAAGTAAAGAAAAGTATCATGTGTCAACAAGATTAAAAAGAACAAGGTGTAATACATACGTCAAGATTATACGCGGCTCGCGTCAAATTTCGCTAGTAGCGCAAGTAGCAGTGAGTGACCTACAGAAACAACAAGCATCAGCAAAATCGCGGAAGTCGTACAAATAATGAAATATTCAAATGACTGATAAAGCAAATCCAGAGAAGAAAACTTAGAAGACAACAAGTGCAAGCAAATCCAAGTTTAAGAATTCAGTTATCGGGGTCACTTGAAGAACACGTTTTCAGGAAAAGCACGAAAGTACAACGATTACCAACTGAACAACAGCAAAAAGAAGAAAATAAAAACGTCAAAGTAACAGCAAAGATAAACAAAAATACCGGAACAATACCGAAAACTTCGACTACAGAAAATACAAAGCATAAAAAACAAGAAAGACAGGTAGCAGATCCAACAAGCGAGAGCATTAACAAACGGCATAATTCACCTACAGTAACTAAAAATAAACAAATTTTAGTACAAATCGAAGATCAGAGGAAAACCAACTGTACAAGTGAAGAAGATAACTCAACATTTAAATCAAGTTTATTATTTTTTCAAGGAAACAACAACGCCATAAATAACAACTCTATTTTAGATAGCACATTCGATTTTGGAAAAGACGAGAGATACTCAGATTTTGGTGGATTCCTAGCAGAGCAAAGTTTACTGGTAGGTACATCGGAAGATTTGCGGTTCAACAACAATAACAAGGCTCTTCCAAATTTGTCCTTTGACACAGAGTTAGAGGAGAATAAAAGTTTAATAAACTTTGAGAATCTATTTGTAGAAAACACTGATAACGAAAGTGAGACAGTAAATATAAATTCTGAAAATCACATTCTATTGCAAGATAACCAAGTAAATCAAGATAATATAAATCAAACAGTGCATAAACGAAAACAGACAAGAAAACGAAAATATGAGTATTCCAGGAGAAGCAACAGGAGGGGCTGCATTACGGCCTCCGAAGAAATTAAGTCTGAAAGATGTAGCGAGTTACGTACTAGAATACGATGGAAAAAATCTGACACCCGCTGAATTTATAAAAATATTAAAACAAGCAAAAAGATTAATAGAGCTTACAGATGACGAAAGCCTAACAGAATTACTAAAAATGAAATTGAGAGGAGAAGCAGAGGAATCATTGGGAGTATCAACGGTCAAAAAGAACGATTTAATAGAAGGAGTTAAAACACTGTATCCAATTAAATATGACATATATGAAATATGCTGGAAAATTCGAAAAATTATACAAGGAGAGGATGAAACAATGGTACAGTATACAAATAGATTGAGAAGAATGGCAATAAAAGCAAAGGAGTTGAAGAAGCTAGAAGGAGCTAGTCAACAAGAGCAAAAACAATTTGAAGAAAAATTAGATAACGAAGCAGCCAAAAGCTATAAGAAAGGACTAAAAACGAAAATCAAGTATGAATTAGGTGAAGAAAAAACAGTGCAAGAAATTTCGAAAGCAGCTATAGAAATCGAGCGCGATTTACAAGATAGAAAAGGTATGTGTAAGAGTGTCATCAACAACCTATACGATAGACTAGAAAAAACTCAAAAAGTGCTGACGTGCCAAATATGTAGTGATTTCAAGCATGAAGCGCTTTTTTGTCGTACAGGAGCATGTGTATACCGCAAAGGATCAGACCATTTTTCTAATAACTGCAGAAACGTAAAAAATAAAATAAAATTGATTTGTAAATTTTGTAGTCAACCAGGACATTCCATCAGCGCATGTCAATTTAATAAAAAACAAAATAATCACTGCCAATATTGTCAAGAAATGGGACACGAAGCAAGTCAATGCCCATATATAGGCGAATATGAAGTCTGTTGGAAATGCAAGGAAGCAGGACATAGTCCCAATAGTTGTTCAAATGCAATGATAAATAAAGTTGAAAAATGTGAATACTGTGATAATCCAGGCCACGCAGTACAAAATTGCCCAGAAGTTATGTGTAGAAGATGCAATAAAAAAGGGCATACAATAAAATATTGCAAAACAGGTGAAGGAAGATCGTTTTTGAGAATATGTACGATTTGTAACACATTCGGACATGAAGAAGCAAATTGCGAAAGAGCAAAAGTTTTTGTTGCGGAATATAAAATGAAGCAACAGTTAAAGTGCCAAATGTGTGATGAAATAGGTCACGTAGCTAAAACCTGCAACAACTCTAAAAACAGACATCAAACACAGCAAACTAGCAGTAATAACTATAACAGAGGTTTTCAGAAGAAATTCTGAACAGTCTAGACAGTCATTTTGTGAGTATTGCAACAAATCAGGACACAAAATAGATAACTGTGAACAGATTAAAATGCTAGAAAAAGAGCAAGAGGAATTCTGCACAATATGTAAAGGTTTAAATCATACAGAAGAAAGATGTTACAGAATTAAAAATAACCTGGGAAACTACAATACTCTTCCAAGAGGGAGCGACTAGGAAGAGAAATTAGAGCGTTTCTACTACAAGCTAATATTGAAGAAATCGTGAAACCAATAATATTGAATGAAGAAAGTAAAAAGGTAGGAGTATCTGATAATATAAAAAATCAACCTATTATACAAACGTATGTTTTGAAGTTAAAAAAATTTATTACAATATATAGAAGTAGAAAATCAAATTACATGTACAAATTATAAGTTGCTAGAAGATAGTGGAGCACAACTGAACATTATTAAGAAGAATAATATAAATATGAATAATATAAATAATGATGAACAAATATTAATATCAGGACTATATTTAGATTTTCATGTAGCACCAGATGATTTTTCAATTCCGTATGACGGGATTATTGGAATAAAAGTTTTATTAGAGCAAAAATTAAGACTAGATAAAGGTTATTTAGAAATAAATAATAAAAGGATTATTTTAAAATCAGCAACAAACGAACAAAAAATTAATATTAGTAGAATAACTGAAGTAATGCCAGAAAGAGAAGAATATATAGAGGAATAAACAGAAAAATTAATACAAAATGATATGCAGATAGTATTAAACACCGTGGAAAAAATCCAGCTCAATTTGAACAAGGGTTTATAGAAAATGAGGAGTCAATAATCATTGCCAATAGCTCTTTAAATTTTTGTAAGGAAAATGAGGAAGAAGCAAGAGCAAGTAGCTGGGATAAAGTCAAACTCACGGAGTTTCTTAATGATTCCAAAATTAATATTCAGCAGTTTATTGGAAACATTAACGAAGCTCTAGAAAATTATAAAAAACCCGTAGAAGCAGATTATATTATTCCAGACTATTTTGGAAAGACCGTATTTGATAGGAATACGGGCTGCGCGAGTTTTACAAATAATTATTTATTCGCGAGACCTAGCATAAGCTCGAGAGCTTTATTGTTACTAGAGATAATTAAGTTGAATGGATGGACTAGATATATAGGTATACAATGTATATCTAATTGCATAAGTGGACGCGAGACTGTCGCGTTAGTGGGACATGCGCGGACACTCTCGTGCGCGGACTGTAGGCTGTCCGCTTTTGGTGGACGATGCTGAGTCCGCGTTTATACTTACGCGCGGACGTTGTGCTTGTTCTGAGGTTCTTACCTTTGTTACTATTGGTTTTATAGGCACTTGATTATCTTTCTGTTTACAGAACTCAGCAGACAATACCGTTTCTTACAGGATGTTATTACTTGTGCGTAGGTATCTTATAATTACTTTGATGTTGGTACAATAAAACTTAACTTACAGTTTATTTTGTTCTGATATGTGACCTGAACTAGATAGTCCTTCGTGGCACGACATATGCTAATTGATCTTACTCTACGCGATTACTCGTGGCTGATTTATGTACGGTATATCTAATTTGCTCTATGGTTTCCTACTAACGCCGGTCTGCTATCGACGGGCCCTTCGCTTGTTGCACAATGCAGACTCTCAAACCAGAAAACAAGGAGTTCTACTATAACTTGTACACAGAGTTTGAGTGTTT
>QLSS01000320.1:67652-127142 GCA_024372645.1 Trichomalopsis sarcophagae | reverse complement strand
GCTAAATAAAGCTGAGAAAAATTATCATACGTATGAACGTGAAGCACGCGCAATAATGTTTTCAGTGAAAACATTTAGAAACTATATTTATGGAAATAAATTTTTTATTGTGAGTGATCATAAACCACTACTATCTTTTAAATCAGCAGATAAAAATAGTAGAGTGCAAAGATGGAGGTTAACACTATTAGATTACGATTACGAAATTATTTATAAACCAGATAAAGCTAACACAAACGCTGACGCTTTGCCACGTAATCCAATCGAAAATATTCAAATTACAGTTGTTACTAGATCTCAAAAAGCAAAAGAGTTAATAAATCAAAGAAAAGATTCTGTAATTCCATCAAATGAAGTAAAAATTCAGAAATTGAATGAAGATAGAGAAAAAAAGAAAGCTAAAGAAAATTAAAAAAGAAAAATAAGAAGCAAAAGAATTAATAGCAAAAAAAAGTCAGCAGTTTTAGACACTAAAGATAATATAGAGAAACAAAAGATACATGATATAGATACAATTGTTTACACAAAAGATCCAATTATAGTGAAGAAAGATAATATAGCTCATTTTATAAACATGCAACATAAAGGGTTAGATCAAAATACAAATAAGTTATTAGAAAATAAAAATATAGCAATCGATAAGCATCTTAGTGCTAATGAAATTGAAATAATAAAGTTGGATGCAAAAAAATTATTTATTAAATATATTGACATTGGTAATTCTGCAATAACTATAAAACAGAATTTATTAGAAAATCTCAGAGTATTAAAAAGTTTATTAGAACGCAATAAAATACAAAAATGTATCTAAAAATGTAGACGTAAGAAATATAGAGTGGCAAGAGATCGAAGAAATGTTAAGAGAAGCATTTAGGGACTCAGGTATAAAAATAGTAGTTTGTTTAAATTATATAGAATATATAAAATATGAAGATCGTGACAAAATATTTGGATTAAATCACTCTACAGCAGTGGTGTACAGGTGGTCATTCTGGAGTAAATAGAACATTTAATAGAATTAGAAGTAAATATTTTTGGGAATATTTAAAAGCAGATATTCAAAAGAGAATTAAAAACTGTGAAGATTGCCAAAGAAATAAACTAAAGAGAGTTAAAACTAGACAACCTATGGTTATAACAGACACACCGTTTAAGACATTCGATAAAGTAGCTATGGATATAGTGGGTCCATTAAATGTTACTAAAAATGAAAATAAATATATTCTCACTATACAGGATCAGCTGTCGAAATATTCAATTGCAGTGCCCTTACCAGATCAAACAGCTGAATGCTGATGCGTTTATAAAAAATTTCATATGTATTTTTAGTTCACCTAAAGTAGTTTTAACCGACAGAGGAGCAAATTTTACAGGTAAACTCTTAAAATCAATCGCAAAAAGATTTAAATTCTCAAAGATTGAAACAACAGCATTTTCTCCTCAGTCTAATGGATCATTAGAAAGGGCTCATCATCCAATTTGTGAATATTTAAAAAATTTTTCTTCGAAAAAAATAGAACGGGACGAGTTATTGGAATTAGCTCAATTTCATTATAATACAAGCATACATAGTGCACATAAATTTACACCGTATGAGTTGGTTTTTGCTTACCCGCCTAGATTACCTTCAAGTGAACCTTTGAAGGTTTTTGAACAGTTGCCAACATTTAATAATTATATATCAAATTTAATAAAAAATATGCAAGATATTGCTAGCTTAGCAAGAGAAAATCTAATACTTGCGAAAGAGAAGTCAAAAAAATACTACGATAGATATATCAATCCAGCAAATTTTGAAAAAGGAGACTAAGTTTGTGTTATAAAAAACCCAAAACCTGGAAAATTAGAGAAAAATTATAATTTGGGACCTTTTGAAGTATAAGATGTTAGAGAAAAAAGTAACGTAGTAATAAATAAAAACGGGAAGCCTAGCACAATTCATGCTAATAAATTAATTATCTATAAAAAGAAAAACTAATATAATTTTTTGTTCTAGGAAAAACCAATCATGATTATCTACATAATAATTAGTATAGAATTGGTACAAGTAGCTGAATTTAGGACAGTATCGATTATTCAATGTAAAATCGAGGTTCATCGGACGGTTTTCGACTGTGGAGTATTTGGACACCTTATACCGACAGAAAAGGGAGAACAACAATACATAGAAGAGATAAGTCATAAACAATGTAAAATTATTCACGAGACGGGAGTTTTTAAATACGATAACGTTCATACAATCACGAATTTGAAAATAAATGCTACAACAACGAAAGGTGTAGATTTTGCGGGAAGTGCGGAAGGAAGATCTTGTTCGGACGCTTCCTACGCAGATAGTTTTGGATCTTGGAATAAAGTCTTTGTTCATGGCTTAATCAATATTACGCTAATAGAAAATACAGCTAAAGTAAATTTAAATAATGATAAGTTAATGTTAAGAGCGGGAATAGTATGTAGTAAATTTTCGGATAAACATTGTATGGATACGGAAAATGGGCATACTTTTTGGGATATTTTACCGCAAGGGGAATGTTATAAAAATTCACACGATCTTTTATTTAAAGGTTTAGCAAAAAAATATTTTAGTAATGACAATAATGAAATTGTTTATGCGGTCAACACTAACGATATAACATTTGCATTAGCAATTAAGAACAAAGTAGTACATTGTAATCGCGAATTTATTAGAACTGAGCATCCGAAACTATTAATTGCGGAAAAAGATAGCAATTTAAATATGTATTACTACGATAACGACCAAGTAAGAGCTCAGAATGCAGTAAATTTAGATTTATTTACTTATGTAAACTCAAAGTTTGTATATATTGAAAGACATTTAAGAAGTCAAATCAATAATCTATATATAAATCTAGTCACTGAAAAATGTGAAATTGAAAGAAAGGTTATCCAAAATTCCCTCTCTATAGCCACCTTATCCCCAGATGAATTCGCATATAATATCATGAAGAAACCAGGATATATAGCTAGAATATCAGAAGAAGTAGTACATCGAATAAAATGTATACCAAGATCAGTAAAAATCTTACATTTAAATGACTGCTATAATCATCTGCCAGTATCTCTAGGAAATGAGACTTGGTTTTTAACACCAAAAACTCGTATTTTAATTACAAAAGGAATGCAGATAGATTGCAATTCTATAATACCTCCATATTATAAAATAAATATTGAATGGATAAAATTCATACCGTTACCAACAAAAACAGTTGCACCAAACGTATTGAAACCAAATACGAAGATTGACTGGACATTTGAGTCAATAGATGGATTAGCCACAAGTGGAGTTTATTCGCAAGATGACTTGGACAAACTACAACAACAACTAATGTTTCCAATGGAAAAAGCTTCATTGCTTAATATAATTGCCAAAAAGATTACTGGAGATGCTTCATCAGGCAATATATTCACTGAAAATTCATTAAAAAATATTGCCAATAGTACATGGCATTTAATTATCAACAAATTAACGATTTGGGGATCCTTTTCATCAGTAATTATAATGATTTTAATCATCTTACATATTGTGAAATTGATAATTGATACAGTTATCAGAGGATATGCTCTTCATAAAATTTATGGTTGGTCCATAAATCTATTAGGAGCAATTTTTAGTTCCATCACACAGTTATTAACTTCGTTACAAAAATCTACGATAAAAGAGGAAGGAAGTGCCAAAAGGAAACGTACTTCAGAATACGAAGAATCTGAGCTGCAAGATATTAAAATCATTCTTACAATTCCCAAAACTATACAGACAATTCCTTCACAACCACCACCTATTCCTAATAGACCGCCAGCAACCATTAAAAACAAACCAGATCTTTCAGTTGCAAAGAAAACTACTAGTATATTTTTGTTAAATCTTGAATAAATTTTTATTCCTTAATGTCTTATATATATCATAGCGGTGGCCATTATTTGGGCCCCGAGGAATTACATCTGAGGAAGTAATTTTTATTTTTATTTTAACAATTAACCACACTTATATTAGAACAAACTTGATTATTTTTTTTATGTTAACAGTTTAAGCAAAGAATTTGAATTTCGAATATATTACAATTAACTATCATTAATTGCAATATTTTGGCCCCCGAGGTGTTACGTCTATAACGTAACTTATGATGTTTCATTTTCAACTGTAAGTAGGACACATTGATGTCTCATTGTTTTAAAGAATCAAAATTCAAATTCTTATTACGTTCGCAAAAATGCTGTCGAAACGTGTAAATGTGTCAATGAGCGCTGACACAGCCAAAATATACACTCAGCGTTCCGTGACGTAACAAGCGAGCGCCACTTTTTATGTGTACAATTTCGATACTTTTAAGATATAATGTTTATAAATCTCCATAAACATATTGTGCCATACTAACTTTTTAAAAGGTTTTGTGCGCACTTTAGCAGTCAGTTCAAAATTAGAGCTCCGTACCGCCAGCCAGTCCGACAATTGGTGACAAGTACAAACTAAAAATTAAAGAGTCTAATACATAATCATAACGACAAAAATAAATACGATTAATAAGAATAAAGAAATAAACAGTTTCCGTTATCTAAAGCAAAGCAGTAACATTATTTTATTTATAAATCAACCTGATTAAAGCACAAAAAGGTAAGGTTTAAACATTTATTAACTAACACAGTGAGAGTGTTAGGCGCGTACTAATTAGTTTTGAATATTAGAGCCTTGCCACTACACCATTCAGTACGATTTGATTATTATATATCATTTAGTAGTCAGGACGTAACAATTGGTAACAACGCAACAAAGCAATAAACGTGCTTTTCTCACATAACCCTTGGAAATGCTTGCAAGTATCGCTTCATCGGGCAATGGACTCGATATATCTTCATTTTCATGCTCGTGTTCGTGCTCTACATCAAGTATATTTGCATCTGATAAATGTTCCTGACGTTCCAAATTTTTAAAATGAAGATATCTTCTTAAAATTTGTAAATGTTTTTGACATTTTTCACGTTCATCGGTGATACTTTTGGAAAAAAGTATATCGTGTATCTCAGCATTGAGACGACTTAAATTATCACCCTTTGCCTGTATCGTTGGCTCTAAAGCATTACTCGACTCTTCTACTATATGTTGTTGTTGTTGATGCTGTTGCTTCGTTACTCTCTCGTATGTTTCTTGGTACGATGACCATTTTTCGAGCGTTTCGTTTTTTTCCACTCTTTTTCACTGTTATTACTACTGGATTTATTTAATAATTTTCTCAAAACACTTTTATGTTTTTTTAACTTTGACTTGTGAGAGTATTTTATTCTAACGACTCCGCGAATACATTTAACACGCATTCGCATATGCTTTTAATGAGTTGTTTATCAGGTACACGTAACAGTGCTAAACGCTGTTGACTATCTGCATGACATAGAGCATTCAATACTGCAACACACTTTTTTGTAAAATGCTTTGGTAGGCATCCACACCTTGTATCTTCTTCTTCTTCTACGCCGTCTACGACTATCGGTTCTCGTAAACGCTCCTCTCCCTGCTATTGTTTCAATCAGACTGAAGCTGTAATCATAGAATCCTCTACTTTTATCGGAGTTTCTTATTCTTCTTCGGTACATATGCGTAACTCAATTTATCATCGGGAAAAACAGAGGTACGGAAACGAAATTTATCCTTGGTCGACTGTTTCAAATCCAACAAAAGATAGCCATGATCAGTTGACGTACTATCAAGATACGCTTCTTGTATAAATTTTGGATCTTCGGGATAGACTTAACGCGCTAGATATTGTATTTGCGAACGATCACGTAGATTTTTAAAAATAACGAGGTAATTTGCATTTAATGAGATATCGCGTTGACCAGCTCCTTTGTGAAAAAGATTTTGTGTATTAAAAATCACACTTAAATTCTTATGATGACTTCCATTTGTAAATAAATCAAGAATAATGTTATTCGAAGATTCTTTCATTAAATCATCGATAATTAATAATTTTTTCTTTTCATTGTGTTCAGAATAATCTGAAGGCTGAGGTAATTCCTCGTGAAATTCAACAATTTTTTTTCTACTCTCCCTACTACTTATGCCTCCTAGAACAAAGTCTGTCTCATACGTAGACTGCCACTCATCATTAATTGCTAGTATATTATTAACATCTCTTTCCGGGCAAGTAAGAAGTTTTAAAAGAGATTCACGTGATTTTACAACTTCAGTTTGTTTCAAATTACTCCGTTGTCCAAACTTACCCCAAAACGAATTCAAGCAGAGCTTTGCAACAGCTCGTAACCCTGAATTTTTTTCGATATTATTTTTATCCAAAGTTATACCCTCATCGAGTCTATACTGTTCAATGTATTGTAATTTAGTTGCTTCGTCAGTACACCATGAAAGCCATCCGCTAGCCTCTTGCTTGAATTTTAAGAAAGTATTTACGTATTCGGTAAAAAGACCTCCGCTACCATCAGTTTAATTATATTGTGTCATCTCATATTACCAAATAATATAAATTTTCGTAAAACTGTAACCGAGTTCAACAGCTTTACGCAACTCATCAGCAACCCAGATGCCCGTGAATTCACGCATTTTTGGGTCTTCGTGATTGCAGTCACACTGCTGCATTTCTTCGCAGCATGAGCGGCAAAGAGCAAAAAGAAGACGTCCGTGCATTTTAATTGGTTAATTTAAGAGTGGAATGTGCAGGTCGCGTGGTGGTAAGATACTACATTTAACTAATCCTTCAATATTGTTGAGATTATTGTTATTTCCCTGCGTTAATTCGTTGCAGTCTTCACCAATTGAAATTCACGGATGTCCTACGGGAAATCGACCTCTTTTACACACGAATGGATAAAGAGAGCATAGCTCTCCCCTTCCTTTCTACTTCGGATGTTGAAACACTCTTGGGAGTGTGCGATCGTACAGGTGCGATCGACCAATCGATCGAGTCTATGTATTTCTTAACTTTCTTTTTTAGTATAATGCATTTTATTCTATCTGTAAATAAGTGATCAGTTAATAAACTTGTTCTGTATTTAGTATTATTACTTTCGGTTTTATTTCTGTTGTTAGCAAATTTATGTAGTATTTTTCCACCATAATTGAAGTCACTGAAATTTTTATTGTTTATATCATTTTCTATTTGTTTAGAGTTTATTTGTATTAAATTTTCTATGCCAACTATTTTTATCTTGGGATTACTTTGTTGTTCTATTTTACTTCCACTTTTTCAACTTTAATGGCAATAGCAAATTCTGCTGCTTTAACACTTTCTGTGTCCATGCAGCTAATCTCAAGTTCACTGTCATTTTTTTTGCGAATAAATCTTATTTGGATGTTTTTTTTTTACCAGACAGCTCGTGATTAAATCTATTATATTTTTTTGTTAGAATCGGTCATCATCAGTCTTCGCCGTGATTTTCGGAATTTTTTTTTTGTCTTGGCATTATATTCAATATCACTTCAGCATATGATTTTTTTATTGGTTGAGTTCCTGAGCATTTTAGTCGTTGATATTCAAGTTTTTTAATAAATTGTTTTCCGCTATCAGTATATCGACATCACTCTCACTGTTACTATCCCCATTATCAATGTCTGTATTGTGTTTTTTATAGTTTTGTTCTGCAATTCTTGTAACAGCTCTTTTCTAATTTCTTCTGTTTGTTTGTATTTAATAGTTGCAATCACGTTTCTCGCCACACCATTCAACATATGCTCTTCATTATTTGAGGTTATATCCTATGCAACTGTGTTCTGGGCAGATTACTAGCTTGTCACCAACGTATTTATGGTTTTTTTATTTTTTAAAAGTCACTTCGATGGTAAGCATTCTCACACACAATACAGATCACCGTTGAAACTTGTTGTTTGAAATCTGCGATCAGGCCGATATGGCGGCTGTTTATAAGTCGACGCCATGCTGGTACCATTATAAAATCAAACTTGATATTACGAATAACTACCCTATTTTTATTGCAATTAATAAAATAAGGACTGTGAGTAGAGAGCCGATTATCTTCATAAACTCTAAAAAACTAATAGATAGTGCTAAGACCAGAGATAGATAAATTATTGTTTGAAAGTAGTATATGGGCTGGTATGGAGAAACTGGGCGTGACCTAGAGTGACGTCACCAGTCCCGTGGCTGGCGCCAGTTGTTTATGTAAACAGAAGCCCATGTTTATATCAACAGTAGCTGATAAGGTTAATAAACATGATTTACGAACGCTACTGTCATAAACAGTCTGTCAGCGATGGGTGACTTTTATTTGTTTATTTATAAATAATTATAAATAATTTTTTTACAAAAGCTATATCACGCATACGGTGCCAGCCTTGCCCCTTTTACCCAAGCAGACCTGAGTGCGACTCTCTCTCTCTCTCTCTCTCTCTCTCTCTTTCGCTGTCTACACCATACCGGCCCTAAGCTCGAACGCAAGTGCGCGACTCTCGCTA
Organism: Trichomalopsis sarcophagae; assembly: GCA_024372645.1. Taxonomy (NCBI): domain Eukaryota; kingdom Metazoa; phylum Arthropoda; class Insecta; order Hymenoptera; family Pteromalidae; genus Trichomalopsis; species Trichomalopsis sarcophagae. The sequence continues at coordinate 118,705 of QLSS01000320.1, read as the reverse complement.
TACCAGCCTGTAGCCCCCCTCTCCTTTCACACTATAGTAGCCCCTGAGCTCTGGCGCGGTGGCTCCCGCCGCAGCTGTACCGGACCCGCTTCTCTCTCTCTCTCTCTCTCTCTCTCTCTCTATCTCTCTCTCTCTCTCTCTCCCCCCTCTCTACGCTATACTCGCGCGCGTTCGCCAAAGCCGCCGTCTACCTGTCGCTCGCGTATACCTGCAGTTTGGCTTTTATTGCCCTAGCATAGGCTCTGATCCTTTCTGCGCTGTAAAGAGAGAGATTGTTCCACGTATATAATTTATATGGTGGCCCTGAAAAGGGCCGATTATTTTTTGAAATATATATTATTGCAATTATCCGTTTATTTCGGGGCATGAGAAGGTGTTTGTGGAAAAGCATTTTTGATTCTATAACGAGGAGAAGGAGGATGAGGAGCATTTTTTAGACAGATTATTATACCCGCTTTTCTCTGGATACGAGAAAGTGTTGTTTGAGAATGACGACTGATTGTTCTACTTTCTTGGCTCCTAGCTTGTCATGAGAGGCTGTCTCTCTTCCCACGTAGAACCTTTTTTCTGCTCTTTGCTCTGCTCCTGTCCCATAGTCGAGTTACTGCTTTGCCGGTCGTTTGACGAGTGATTCGCATCGAAATGAACGCGTGAATATATAACTCTACTACTCGGTGCCACAAAGCTTACTCTAAATTTTGTCTCGGGGATCGTTGATGGGAGTGGGGGGTTTTGCACGCATTAAAAGAGAAATTCTGGCACAATATTTATTTACTAAAAAACGCGGGCGAGTCAAATGACTCAGCTTGCAAGGTAATAAAATAATAAAATGACACACAAGCGCGCGCAAACGCTGTTTGTTGTGTCGTCACCTCCTTCACCACAGCGAACAACTTCATCCGAGGAGGAGGAGGATGATGAGCAGGAGGAGCAGGAGGATATAGAAGCTCCTATGGAGGAGCCCGTGGAGGATGATAATGAGAGCAAGATAAAGGACAGCGATCACGGCGATGATCGGCCTGGCGTCTCGGAGCAGGCTGTCTACAGAGCGGGCACTCCAGCACCGCTGAGAGGTAGCGAGCAAACGATGGAGGCTGCGATGATTCTGCTCTCGTTCCGCTACGAGCCAGATCCCGAGCATACGCATAGAGGTGAGATTTGAGACGGCTCTTCTCACTACTATCATCTGTATCGTTTACACAGAGTACGTCAACGTTCTGGAAATCGACTCTAGCCGCCAAATCGTAAAGGATTTTAGCACTTGATACGCAAGCACGCTCGATCGCAGCGCCTCAATTCATTGGATCATTCGCGCGCCGTGCAGTTTTACCGAATTACCCACGGATATGCAGCAGAAGAATAATTACTGCACTCTCGATGTACACGGTTTAGAGTGGCACGACGGAGATATCTCCTTCAAGAATCTGCGTCGTAATCTGTGCAACTTGGTGAAAGATGCGCGCCGTATATACGTGCGTGGTCAGACAAAAGCTAAATTTTGGAAGAAGTAGTGGCTCGAAGAATCATCAATTTAGAAGATTTTAGTGCGCCTTCGTTTGACGAACTCTCTGTGCAATTCCCTAAGGTCTTGCTGTGCACCAGCCACCGTATCAAGAAATTCGAGAACAAGAATGTTGCGCATGTTTGCGCACTCCGTCGAGCCTATCAAATCAGAAGGTGGATACACTCAATCGTTACCAGTCCTCATCGAAACAACCCGTACGACATAAATAGCCAAGTAATGTACCAAGCTTTATTAGATTACGATCGGCTGCAGATGGAGAGATATCACTATCCCGAAAGATTTCGTGCTAGCGACGTTGTACGAATTAAAAAAGGATCTGACGAGAAAAAAGACAGTGGAAGAAGAGAACGTAGCTGCACCATCAACATGAATACGCGTCAAATAATCACAGCTATTAGAAGATTAAAAGCTGATTCAATAGGAGTGTACGCTGCTAATCACGTTCCGAAATTGCCATCCACACTGACAGCTATTGTAACGAATCTCGACACGTCCGATCAGCCAGGATCACACTGGGTTGCCATCTTTATAAATAAAAATGGATACGGAATTTACTTTGACAGCTATGGAATTGCACCCAATTCGACTGGAATAAAAAACAAGTGCGGATCGTCGACTCTAAAGTATGTGGCGAGTACTGCATTATGTTTCTGTATCATATGTGTAGTGGCATTTCTCTGCGGAAATATCTACGTTTTTTTCATCAGACTTTGTCAAGAATGATGCATTAGCCGTTAAGTTTTATCGAAGGCTCATGAGAAGAATGCAAAATAAAACAATGCGTCATCGCCATCAACGCATTCCCACGCACGAGTTCTACAGGACGGGGTTACTGTAATCAGATCTGCACAGCCAAGACCGGATGTTTGTTATCTGAGTAGTTTACACAAACGTACTAGCTGTGACGGTTGCGTTAAACAAAACAACTTCTATCAATATTTGAAGCAGACTGACGATCTGAGGACCTGTTGCTGGGCTCTTTTATCGTGAGGCAATCTCCGATTTTCGTCTCCTCGGCGGGGTTGGTGTTTGAGCAAATAGGAGGCCTAGATGCATCTTCTTGCCTTATACGGAGCTTTTTACGCATGCCACGTTGCAGAGAAGGCCAATCAGAAAATCAGAGTAAAAATCCTCTCCTCTAGTACATCGAGTCCCCTCGTGCTCGTCTCCTGTCAAACTCGCCTCTGATTTACCTTCCTTATCTGTAAACTCCTAGAAGCTTCCTCTGTGCATTTTGAGACGACCTGCGCCGGGTCCTCTGTGGTGGCTCCTCGAGCTTCTAGCGCGCTTGACTTATGCGTCACTTGCCGATAACGTTGTGCTCTTCGTTGCAACGTGCGTCACTTTCGTGTATGTGGGGTCCATGATGTACAGTAGTCTTCTTGTTTTTTTCTTTCCTCTGCTCTAATTGCACCCGCTGTAATAATTAAATAATGTCAATTTTTGATGAATTTAAAATTATTATGAATGCATATAAAAATAATATAAATATTATATAATATATTTTTAAGTATATTCATAATATTTAAATGATTAAAACATGAGAATATTAAATATTACAAAGAGAAAAATCATTTTAAAAAATTAAGCATGAAATCCATATACTCTGAAAACTACGATAACATTTGAAAAAATAATGACAAATAATTAAAAATAATAACAAATAAGATCGCTTATCACTATATGCATTTCCAAATAAAAAAACCGCTGCCAATTCATTGGCACACGTAGCTTCCTCCAACGAAATTTTTTGTTTCAATCTTTACTGGGAATAAATAAATAAATTAATAAATAAAATAAAATATTGTTTTAAAATACAGTATGTGAATGCTATTTAAAATATTTCCAAGTTTAATTATTTTGCTGTAGATGCACTTGACGGCTATATTCAAGTCACTACAGCTCACACTACATGTTATGTTTCCAACGTGTACTTCTGCTTGTTTACGAAAATTTGAAACTTAAAATTTTTCGTGTTGTACTGAATAAGTATTCAAATTTATATTAAAATGAATGCACTAAATTTACATGCTTGTTCAATTGGAAATTTACTTAATGAAAATTGCGATGTAACTTTTTACACAAAAAAAAAAGAACTAAATCAGCTTTCGTCATTTAGTCAAGATGATTTGCCAATTCTATCGTACAGAATCGAAGATTTTGAAGCAATAAAATGTGGTACAATTTGTTCTCATCATCTCCATAAATATTTACACTATTATGAAAATAAATTCAAGAAATGTTGCGATCCATTCCGTAAACATAAATCACATGTACATAGTAATTTAAGAATAATAACTTTAAAAATTAGTGACAACTAATTGCTTATTCAGTATTTTATCATATAAGTCTGATGAGAATGAGAATGCAAGTTCTGCAGTTTTGGATCCTGCCAAGACAGCTGATACTACGTTAACAAGCACTAGCTCTCAATCAACTCCTACATTCTCAAGTACAGAATTTCAGTCTCATAGTCAAAATGTTAAAACTCTTGATGAAATACTGGATGTATTTGATATACAACCTTTTAAGAAACACAAATTGTGTAGCAACAGATACGAAAGTAAACAAGAATTATACAAGAAATTGTTGTCAAAGTTTCTAATGCTATAAATAAAACTTGTGAAAATAATATAGCTAAGCCGATAAATATTCGACAGTTGCAAAATGATAATGTTGCATTAAGAGGATTTTTAGCTAACCTTTTAAGTAAATATAACGAAGATAAACATATTAATAGAAAGATAAGTTTACTTACTCTACTGCCAAATGATTGGAATTTTAAAACAGCTTTCGAGTATTTTAATTGTACAAGATACATGTATAATAAATCAAAAAAGCTTAGAAGCGTAAAAGGTAAATCCATAGACTTATTCTAAAAAATAAACAAAAATTCATATTCACGACAAAATATTTTATAATAAATTCATCAATTTATTGTAGATATTTGATTTTAGGCGTTTTAGCTGATTGCAGAGAAAAAGAGCATGTTAATTATTCACCTGAACTGAAAAATTCTATTACAGAGTATTATAGAGATGACACAAATAGTAGAATGTGTAGTGGTATGAAAGAGTGCTTAAGCGTACAAAATTCCAACGATGAAAAATCAGTTTTGCTCTAAAAAAGACTTCTACTGTATGATGTTCGGGATCTTATTATACAAATTTTGTTAAAGACTGCAATGATAGTAAAAAACCAAGTTTTTCATTATTCGCCAGTTTGAGGCCGAAAGAGTGCGTATACTTGCCGGAGCACCTGGGACTCATTCAATATGTGTTTGTAGTGAACATCAGAATCTTAAACTAAAATTAAGTGCTGTGTGTGATACTGTATCTTATAGAGACCTATTAAGCATTTCTGTTTGTTCTGTGGAAAATAAAGAATGCATGTTACATGAATGCAATGCGTGCCCTGGAAAAAAGGCAATTCTTGATTATTTAAGAAATAATAAAGTCATAAATGAGAATAGAGCTTTTAATGTAACTTTTAATAATTGGACATCAATTAATACCACAAAAAAAGACTAAAATTCTTCAGTATCTAGGGCTGTTTTAAGCAGTTTTACTGAACCAATTGACAAATTTATCGATCAGTTAATCAATGATTTATGGAACATAACCGAGCATCATTTTGTAGCCGAGGCTCAGAAAAATTATTTATCGTATTGTAAAAAATCATTGGAACAAAATACTTGCATTGGTATTATGGACTTTGCAGAAAATTATACTTTTATTTGTCAGGATTCTATTCAGACCTTCTACTTTAGTTCTACTCAAGCTAGGTTACACCCAATTGTAATTTATTATAAAACTAATAATAAACCTGAATTGCAAATTATGAATTTCTGTGTAATAAGTGATAGTTTGAAACACACAGCAGCTTCTGTAAATATTTTTCAAGAAAAAGTAATTAAAAAATTTAATGAGGAATGTCCATGGGTAACGAACATGATATATTTTTCCGATGGTGCACCTACTCAGTACAAAAATAAGTAAGTCTATTTATCAATCATTATTAATTATGAACTATTTTTTAATATAATCTAAACTACGCATGTCTTATTTTCACAGAAATCATTTTATCAATTTATGTTACCACGAAACTGAACTAAACATGAAAATTACTTCGTACAACTTTTTTGCTACAAGTCATGACAAAAGCGCATGCGATGGTATAGGTGCAGTAGCAAAACGGGCAGTCAGAAAAGCAACATTGCAAAGAGATGCAAGCCAACAAATTTTAAGTCCAAAACAGATGTTTGATTACTTAAATGAACACGTGAAAGGAATAAAGTAAGTATGCAGTGCATATTAGTAATTTTTTAATATCCAGGCAGAAATCTAAAAGTTTGTTTAATTTTTACTCTTCATTCAAGGTTCGTTTGGATTTCTGAAAAAGAGGTTGAAGCACGAATGAGAAAATTAAATGCAAAATTTACAGCTGCAAAGACGATTCCAAATACGAGAAAGTATCACTCTTTTATACCATTAAATGAATCCACTATCAATGTAAAAATCACTTCATTTTACGCTGAATCAAAGACAGTAAAAATTATATAAAATCGAAAATTTGACGATTTCATTTTTTGTATTATTTGATTACATTGTTATTTATATTGCGATGTGCACTCGCTATTAGAGGGAACCCATTTCAGGTTTATGAAATATGCAGTTACAAAAAAAAGGCAGGAATGATGTCAGAAGCAACTCTTTCTGTTATAATGCTAAATATATTGTACAGAAGCCTTTAAAAGCTCCATCTTACAGAACTTCGTAGACAGCTAGAACCGAAATTATAGAATGACTAGTGAGGCTTCTCCCCCCTGCTCGCTTCGCTCGCCAACCCCCCATTTTAGTTTTAGTTAAAAAAGAAATTTTATTTATATTTGAAATGAATACACGATAAAATATTCATTCTTATTTGTTTTCTACATTATGCGATTCTTAAGAAAAAACAAAAAAAAAAGAATGAATCTAACTTCAGTTTATTTATATAAACATAATTTATATAAATCAACTGAATTGATTTACAAAAAAATGTCACCTCACGAGTTCCAACCAGTAGATGAGGTAAGTAGTATGTAGGTAAGTAGTAAGAGGTGAGTAGATGAGGAAGCTTCCATGATTCCTAAAAAAGCTTTAGAAATAGTTGATTTAACTTTACGTGATCTATGCGATACTGAAATTCCTTTTGGAAATAAATTAATAGTTTTAGGAGGAGACTTTCGACAAATTTTACCTGTTTTAAAGAATAGTAACAGAACTCTCATTATAGTAGAAACTATAAAATCATCATACCTTTGATCATATTTCTATATTTTAAAATTGAACATAAATATGCGTTAACTAAATAAAAAAATTTTAAATTCCCGAAGAATGGAAAACAAATGATATATGTTCAAAAATATTTGGTCAAAACATTACTTTTTCACTAAATGGTGTAATACTCACTTTCTCACAATGAATATATTTATTGGTTAAATAATAAAATTTTGAATCAGATGGAAGGAGAGACAAAAACATATTACAGTATATATATACTGTAACTTATAAAGGTGTTGATAAATCTGATGACAATATTTACATAAATTTTCCGATTGAAATATTAAATAGTATTCGTGAAGGATTACCACCTCACGAACTTAATTTGAAAATTGGGGCTATTGTTATGTTAATAAGAAACTTGAGTATAACAGATGGTTTATGTAACGGTACTCGATTAAAAGTTACCAAATTATTTAAGTATAATATTGAAGCCGAAATTATAACTGGAGAAAAAATTGGAAATAAAATTTTTATACCTAGAATTACTTTTAATACTGGAAATTTATCTTCGTTGCCACTTATTTTATACAGAAAACAATTTCCTTTAGTCTTAGCGTTTACTATGTCTATCAAGAAATCTCAAGGTCAAAGTTTCGATAATGTAGGAATATACTTAAAAAAACCGTTAATTTCTCATGGCCAATTGTACGTATCATTATCCAGATGCAAAGATCCTAATCGATTATTTATTCAACTTGAAAGTGAAAACAATTCAGAAATAGAAAATATAGTCTGGACTGAAAATATAGTCTGGACATCCACTGTACGAAATGATAAAATGTTGTTTACGTAAAATATATTTTAAATACAGGTAATATAATCTATCATATTCTAGAACACAATGGAAACAACCAGCAACACAAATACGTTTTTTCCATATTTAAATTCAAACTATAGAATGCAGTTGTAAAATTATTAGTAAACATATTACAAATGAATTTAATTTTTGATTAATTGTTTTGATTAACACATAAAAATTATTATTAAACGTATTATAAATCAATTTCAATTTTGTTGAATTGTTTTGATTAACACATAATTATGCAGAAACAATACAGAACAGAAACACAAATAATCATTTGATTTAATAACAAATTAATTATATGTTGTCATATGACATAATATAACAATCTATAATCTATTTGTCAATATTAAATGATTATTTGTACACTTTTACATAAAAAAAATTATATTGTAGATTGAATCCTATTAAAAAACAAATATAAGTTAAAATTAAATTAAAAACCAATCTTTTAGCTTTTTTCATACACAAAAATAAAGTAATTTCACATTGTAACACTTTTTTTTCATTTGGATACTAATTTTTAATGGAATTTTTTAAACGTCATATAAATTAAAAATATTGAATTGATTCAATTTTAAAATTAATTGTTATTTTGAAGTTAATTATATCCAAAAACTTTTTTTAAGTAAATGTGTTGGTGGAGGATGGTAATAGATAGAGTCTTAGGGGAGGTGGATTGGTATATGTTACATAAATATTATGCAGAAATTCTAAAATGTTTTACAGAAATCTGCACATTATTTTTGTAAAAAATCTAGTGGTTTGTAGGGCTCCAGGCGATGTTTCCACGGTTTTTTTAATTATTATTTAAAAAATTTCAAGTGCCTAAAATAGATGTTCAAAACATGAAAGATATCATGTTGTAAAAAATCTACTTTATGTACAATCATGATTTTATATAATTTTAGCATGTCATTTAATTATATAAAATTATTGAATAATTTTTTAAATAATAATATATAAAAAAAAACAACGCGCCTAAAGCATATATGATATGCTAACAGTACCTCAGAGGTGGTGTGGAAAACTGTTTACATAATATTTTCATAATCAACTTTTATACTTGCTCTTCTTTCATATGTTCTATTTTTACTGGTGGACATATAGACAAGTCCATCTATGATTTATTATATGTTACATTAAATAATTATCTTAATCATAAATTTGTACCATATAATAATTTTTGGGGGGCGGTGGGGGTGATGGTGGGGGGTTTCTTTGATTTTTCAAAAATAACGTAAAAGTGAAGGAATTTTACGTGATTTGGTGGGGGGACCAAGTGGGGGGCGGTGGAGGGGACTATCGCCAAAACGATTATATAATATAGGAAGAAATTAACAACTTATCGTCCAACTATTTTCTGTCTATTTTTCGTAAAAGATTCAGCTTAACTGGGGCAGAAAGTCTTGTGATACGAGGGTGAAAACGTTGCGATATCGGAAAACTAGGCTGTCTTGTAAGGGCTGTAACTTTGGCTTCGACTAATGAGAATGAGCTCACCAAAAAAGGAATTGAAGGCCTTTCTGAGACGAAAACTTTAAGAAATTTTTTTGCTCAGAAAGCCTCAAAATTCAAGTATGCCAGTACTGCGGGACCGTCCGTCCTATAACGCGAAATATGGTTAAATAAGGCCCTGAACCCCAACTTCGAGGACTTCGTAGATATGCTAAAACCCAAATAAACAAAACTAAAATAAATACATCTTTTTCTACTACATTTGGACTGTCATTCCTGATAATTTGAGCTAGATTGGGGCAGACAGACCTGAGATATAGGGGTGCCAATAAGGCGATTTTGGAAAACTAGGCTGTCTTCCAAGGTTTATAACTTTTTATTGGAATGATAAATTTGGGATTTTCAAAAGGGAAATTAAAGATTTTTCCAAGACGAAGGTTTTAAGACTTTGAGAGCTCAAATGGACTACAAAACAAAGAAATGGCATGCGATCGAAGATACGCAAAAAGTGCAAAAAATGAGTGTTTACGTTTTGCCCAATAGAAAAGGCCCCTTTAAGTCTGAGGTTCTCGGACTTTTTTTGCTAGAAAGCTGACGTTATAACGAGGAGATCCCTATTTTTTGGCTTAAAAATATTGATTAGGTAACCCTGTGCAAATGTTTGAAATAGCCATTTTTTCACGATTTTCGAAAATTCAATAATTTATCACGGGAGCTAGGGGGTACCTAGAGGGCTAAAATTTTAGAAATAGCCGTTTTTTCTAATGTACTTTAACATACAAAATTGGCGGGCTGATTGGGCGACCCCCCCCCCCCCCCCCCCCGACACCGATTTGACGAAATTTATAGGAATGACCCTTATTATAAAGATTATATATATATATATATATATATATATAATTTATTATAGATTATATATATATATATATATATATATATATATATATATAATCTTTATATATATATATATATATATATATATATATATATATATAATCTTTTTGTAATCTAGTTGTTTCATACAAAAATTTATGTCTAAGTCGAAGTAGAACTTAAAACTTGCTTTGGGAATTTCTCCGTCTACCTTTTCTTGTTCTGATTCTAAAGGTAACTTCATTTTTCTGAAATTAATTATTTTATTTACTAAATTTCTTTATTAATATCAAAGTTATTCTCACTTTCTTCTCTTGGCGTTTAAAACAGTTCTATTGAGTCTATTTGCGATGGGTCTAAGTGAATATTTTTGTTTTCTAACTTCTCTTTTTTGATCTTGAAACAGTCTCTTTATTCCATAAGGGTCTTCTTCTGATGTTTCTTCTATGTATTTTTCAAACATTTTGATTTCTTCTCTTATTAATTGTTTGGCTGATCGTCTTGTTTGATTAATTTTATGGTTTCCTTGATCCTCAATTGTATTTTGGGAATTTAGTAGTTGATCGATGTATTCATCAATGTCAAAATTCAGTGGTTAAAGGTCATCTGTATTTACAACTATGGGCATTTCGATATATAAAAAATCGTCTTGTATTACTGCTAATAATGATTCCAAGTCTTCCTCCCAACAAGGCTTATTTTCGAGAGGTGGGCTTCTTCCGCTCATTCTAAAATTCAAAAAAAGGTAAAATTTTTCTTTTTGGTTGTTGTTTTTATGAGAAAAATATTTTTCTCTCTTTCTCTTATCAATCAACGTTTTGCTTTAATGTTTTTCTTTTGATATTGTACTCTTCTTATTATTCCTTCCCGACTGTTTGTTGCTTCCTTTCTTTTTATTCGAACTAATATTACTACTTAATTGTTGTAATAATGAGTCAACATATCTTTCTTGATTTACTATGATGGGTAAATCAGTAGTTAAATCAGTCGTCCTTTTTTCGAGATCTATTAAAGATATGGAGTTGATTTCTTCTGTGATTGTTATATTTATGGACTCGTGTTTTCCTGGCATCCTGGTGAGTCTTACGACTGGTAATAATTGGATAATATCAATGAATTTTTTTCTTTTTGGTAATTTTCTTTGACCGCAACCGGAACATGTTTTAATATTATTCGTGCGGATATTAAATTGATACGTGACTCGTCTTAAATATTCTTGTCTTTTCTTTTTTCCTTTGATGTAGCAATTGTAACAGTGGTTGATTCTTTTGTCGGATATTTGTTGATATATTACACTTCTCGTTCCTTGCATTTCGGACATCTGTAACAATTGAAGTAAGGTTTTCTATAATTTTCTTATATTTCTTCATGCTTTGTTGGAAAAGAAAGGATCTATGTCTAGATTAACTGGCGGTTCAACGTGTTTTTCCCCACATTTTTTGTCGATTGGGTATTGGATCAATTTTATGTCGATTTTCTTCATTGCTTTTAATCCATTTAACATTTCTTCATACATTTTTAATAACTCTAACGCATCAAGAGCGCATTCAGCTGTCCTTATTAAATTAGTTTTGCAATCTTTACATTTATTGTTTGGCGGGAGTAACTTAATAAGAAAACGAGTTACGTATTGTTCTTTTTTATGAGTTATTAAATATTTTTTGTGATGGCATTCTTGACATAACTTAGTCCCGGTTTCGTCTTGATAATAATCTAATACGAATATCGAATAATGGTCTTCTGTATAATGCATCTCTAATAGTTACATGGATATAGTTTTCTCCTCTCATTTTTTTGTTTTATGATTCGAACGCTGCCTCTCTCTTTTTCTCTTTCTTCCTATCATTCATTTGATGAGGTTCTGTTGTATTTCTAATTCATATTATTCATTTCCTTCTTGTATACGGGGTAATTTTCAGTTTGCTATTTTATATTCAATTGCACGGGCGTGTTTCGCGGCTTCTACTAAATTTTTATATTCATAAGGTGCGCGTAAATATTTCCGAATTTCGGTTTTCATTCCCAATATATATCCAATAACGGCGGATTCTTCTGTACTTAGATGAGTTTCGAATAATTCTTTAAAATTTTCTCGTGCTTTTATCAATTCTGTACTATGTTCATCGCGTAAATTTCTTACTCCATTGAAGAAAGCTCGAGTGCTTTCTCCTCTAACTTGTTTACTGCATAAAACATCTATTCGTTTTCTTATTACATCTTCGTATGACATGATTTCCCTTAAATTGTTCTGCGAGCTGCTTGTTCGTCTTCGAAATTTATTGATCTTCCTTCAACTTCGTCATAAATTGGACTTGTATTCTTCTTTGTATTTTCCTTATTGGATTGGCGTTCATAAGGCTTCCGTTTTTCTGGTTTCTTTTCTCGAAGGTGGAGTAGTAATTGTGTTACCGAATTCCACAGCGATCCTAAAAGATGAAGAGACCAGCCGTATACACTATATATAGCATACCCGTGTAAGATAGTATCAATTAGCATTTTGATTAATCTTGCGATTAATATGATTCCTAGCACTCCGGCACTAGCAGTCCCGAATGTAAGAAATTTTCCTCAAAAATGATTCCATGTATTATTCGCGAGTGATTCTAATACTTCAGGGTATAGAAATTGATTAATGGATATTCCTTTTCCTTGAATATTCTTTCCTGTCATGCCCATGGCTACATTGTTTAATACTGAAGATTTTTCCAACGGAAACATGATGTGATCGAGCAAATCTTGTAAAACGGCTTCTGTGTAAATTCCGCTTACAGCGATGGCTTTTGGAATCGCATATTCCCATGTACCTTTCTTGCGTGGATGTAAACTTTCGGGAGCTATTCTACTCGAAGGAGCAGGTAAGAATTGCAACCAATGGTTTCCCATGTTAAACATAGGTGGCATAGCTCCGCTACAACTTATTTGTGTCCCTGCTCTAGTGAGTATCCTCGTTCTAGGAGAAAGGAAATATTCTTCTTCCCCCCGGGAAACAGGTATTTGAATATAACATACTTCGGTATCTCTTCGCTGTACTTCTACTTGTAAAGATTTGACTAAATGAATGACTTCTCCGGGCACTACTGCCATATATCCTGGTTCTTTCATTAATCGAAATGCGAACTCGTCTGGTGCTTGGACAGCTATTGACAAAGCGTTGGTTATCACTTGTCTTTCTAATTCACATTTATGTTTTAATAAATCATAATACATTTGATCGATCTGGTTTTTGAAATGTCGTTCGACATATACAAATTTAGAATTCACATATGTGAATATGTCTAAGTTCTCGATTGGTGAATCTTTCTTTGATAAAAATACTTTCTCGTTTAATTCTTCTAATACGAATAATTTAGGGTGTTCGGTTCGAATTAAATTGTGGCCACATACTTTTGTTTCGAATGTTATATCTTGGGTTTCTAACATGTATGTGATGTGATCTACTTTGTATTCTTTTGTCTTATTAGCATACCCCTCATATAAAATGGTATACTTTCGTCCTCCACAGTTGTCTTCCGGTATTGGTTCCCAAAAAGCATATCCTTCTAAAACATCTCTATACCGAGTGTCCGTTAATTGACAACTTGTGCCCGATCTTAATTGTATTTTGTTGGAATTTAAGTTGATTGTTGCATAATAATCCGATAAATATATCTCTACGAACCCTTGTACTAATACGTCAGTCCAATGTCCGTAAGGATCGGAATATGAAGTCCCTTTGCATTTCCCATCCGAATTGACACTTCCCGCAAACGTGACTGGAGTTGAAAAAGTGCTATTCTTTGGTAGATTTTGCACTGCTGTCCCTGCGATATAGGCATATCCACTTTTAAACATCCGCATGCACTCGTCTCTTTGTATTTCTTGAAAAAAACTAATCTATCCATCAATCACTCTTGAAGCATGGGAGTGCATCCCACAGTGAGTAATGTGTCGTGTAATCTTTATTGAACATTGAATCATGTGCGTTTTAGTGAATTCGTTTATTTGAAGTAATTGTATATATTGTAACGAGTGAGCGATCGTCCAATCAGTTTCCATGGTTTTATTAGTTTTGATTGTTTTTAACTCAGCTATTATTTCTGCAATTGATACATTTCCTCCAATTTCCAAATTCACTGAAGGGAATATGATTGTTTGCATGTGACTCTGGGTGTGAATGTCAGAAGATAATTGATAGTTTCCCGCATTGACCTTGCATCCTTGTCTTATTTTTAAAATTCCGGTTGCATTGACCTTGCATCCTTGTCTTATTTTTAAAATTCCGGTTGCATTGACTTCTAATTGTTCTTGACGTTTTTTGCAATAGATTAGTAATTCCATTGGTTCATAGAGAGAATATATCCATCCTTGATTTTTCTCGGTGTTAATCCAATAAGGTAAATTTGTATCTAGATACTGGATATCGCATTTATTATAATCGATATCATAAGGATGATGTAACAAAGTGAATTCGCAGCTTCTATTCTCGATTTCTGATCGAATAGGTTGATCAGGTTGACATAGCTTTTTTCCAAATGAATTGATATACTTCTCGTATTGGTCTTCTGTTAAAGCGTAAGTATCTTTTTGTGAAACCCCCAATAATGATGATCGAGGTTTTACATATAATGTGGCTATAGTCCCGTCAAAAAGTTTCTTTGGAACAGGTTTTATTTTGTTTTATTTTACTTTATATAATACATAAGAATCTTCCGATATCAAAGGAAACGTCATGCTGATTAAGTAACCTATCGTTGATTCTTCCATACTTTATTTTTGGTATTGCTCCCAATAAATAAATATGTTATAAATTCTCGGAAAGAGGAATTATATACGGATGATTTAGTTGCTCCGTGTGTTTAATGACATTAATCAGGTCATCATAACTCAGAAGTCCCGGGTATATTTGTTTATTAATGAGTCCTCGTATAGTTTCTAATGCACCATTGAATAATTCAATATATAGATTAAAATAAATATTCATTATTCCTATTGATTTATCGATCGTGTACGTGCTATTATTTATGCCCTTGAGTTTTTTGAATAATTTGATTTCTCGATCTACTGTTTCTAGTAAATCTCGATCGTTCAGTTCTCTTATCCTTTCTGTAAATCCGTCGATACTACTGCAAATAATATGTATTTTACTACCAGGAAGAGATAAAAAGTTACTCTCGTTAGCTTTCTTGTCTAAGATATTTTTACTATATTCCAACTCCATTTCTGTGATTATATTTCCGGGTAAGGCATCTAGAAAATTGTTGAGATCGTATTGTATTTGTTGTACCTTCTCTAGTCGCCTAGTTAGCCGTTCGATTCCTTCTTCTTGTTCGATACATGTTTTGCGTGGTTTGCAAGCACTCTCGATACTTTTAAGTAGGCTTGACAATTTAGTTGTGTCGAATAGGTCTTCATATAAGTCAATATAAATTATATAGGCCCATTCATCTCTAATGAGGTTTAATTCTGTCAATTCTTCGAAATACAATCCTGCATTGTACTCTATTTCTTCTGAAGTAACCGAAAGTAGGGCTTCTTGACCTGAGACGATACCACTCCAGATCAGTATAAGGAAATAGTGTCTTGTGTCCATTGTCCGTACTGAAAAGGGTAAATCCCTTTTATAGTGTGCTGTCTCATAGTGTGCGTCTGTATGTATCTCCCCCCTTTTTTTTCTTATTTGTCTTAATTATACTATTGCTATAGTGTTTTAAATTAGTAAGCATTAGTTAAGCTGTATGCGTTCATAGGAAATTCTTGTGAGGATGTCTCATTTGCAACCGTTAAAAATGATGGAAATACGAGTTAATTTTACGAAATTGATTGTTAACTTAATTGATTCGCTGAGATTTTTATGGTTTGTTTAATTAAAGATATCCTGTTCAATTATACATTCTTCTCTTAAGGATGTTCTATGGTTAAAAAAAAGTTAACAGAATTCTTTAAAATTTTGCAACATGATTGTATAGATAAAACTAAACCTATCTTCTATTTGGCAAAATTTAGCGTGTCGGTGATTTTATCGAATAATTCGATGTTGAAAATTCTCAAAATAACACGGGCTCTTATGGACGGCCGAAGATTCGATTCAATTTCATGATTTTTTTAATAGAAAAAGTTAAGAGACAAAAATAAGCATTGGATATTTAAAAAGTATATTTTCCATAGATTTATTCCGTAAATTTGTTTATATGCCATTCCGAATGATTCAACGAGCATTTGAATATTAAAATAAATTTCTCGTAACTGATACGAATACACGTGAAAGATTTGGCAACGTTGCAAGGAGGTAATATACGTGTATACATGTATACGTCTGTATTAGTAGACTTATACATAGTATACTTAGCAGACGTTTTTAGTGAACATAACCATGCATACTTTCCACTTGTAGCTCGACATCTTGGTCTTTGATATCTTTTTAGAGGTTAAGAACTCGCTTGAGTCGAGAAAGTATAAAAATCTGATTATGTATATCTATATATATCGAAGCAAGATTACCAACCAAGAAATACAAGCTGTGTTGCCAAATCTCTCTCAACATTTCACCGTCTCGAAATTTAGTAATAATGAATAAAAATGATTTTTATAAACATTCTATGTTTGAGAAAAAAGGTTTGCACGTGATTTAACTGATATATTTCATACGAAAGTGTCATTTTATACAGTTTTAAGACAGAAGAATTTGTTTACTTTAAGTTGACAGCCATTGCTCTCTCCTGTGTTAAAGTATAGGGTACCCCTCTGCCCCTTCAACCCCCCGCATGACAGCATAGAACATAGCTTGTTCGTCAATGGTTCTGCGTCTTGGTCCGACAAGAAGGCTGTATACATTTCTTCCGATCTTTTCTCGAATTTCTTGTAATCGTAATTGTTCGAGAATCATCCGACAATTGTGATATACTTCTCGCAGAATTTGACGATTATTCATAAAGATATGATCTTTAACGTTTATCTCTTTTATCAAATGTTATAACAAGGCTATTCTTCGTACTAAAGTTTTCACTCCGATTGAGCAATTTTGTGAATTTAACAATTATTCTCCCGGAGAATTGTATAATGGAACTCCTATTCCCCACATTAGGACTAACATTTCTTCGTCATTATTATCCGCTGTTAATTTAACTATCGAGTTATTATTGTATTTAATTTCTTGTAAGGTTGCCCCATGCTGTAAGAGAGATATGATTGCGAAAATATTTTTGAAGCGTAAAGCTAAGTGTAGATTACTCTCGCTGTCAATAGTCGTCGAGGAGTCGATATTCGCTCCTTGTTGGATTAAATGTTTTACTAAATGATTGTGTCCAGCTGCATATCCATGTAGGGGCATAAATCATTTTCTGGTTTTATTCCCGCGTCTAGAAGAATTTGTAGTATTATTTCATTTCTCGTTATTATGACTTGATTGAAGAGGTCTATCCCCTTCTTCGTGATTAACATACTCTCAATACCCCTTTTCAAAATAAACTTCACGGCTCGAATATTTTTCGATTTGACAGCTTGAAATATTAATGTTTCTCCCTCAATATTTTTATCATTCCAATGGTTTTCAAAACTGGCCGTCAAATGTAGAAAAACTGTTAATAATTTTCCCGATAATCGTTGAAATAAACTACTTACTCGTTGATAAGTTAAGTCTATATCAAATTGCCATATTATAGCGTTTAGTACCAATACCTGAGAAGATTGACTCGATTCAACACTCTTATATATTTATCGACAAAGTCTTCGCATTCGTTTCGATCTGATTTAATTTTATTAACTGATTTTTCTAAATAACTGCTTCTCGTGAGAATTCTGTCTCGTTGGAAAAGTTTATTCTTCTTGGCTTGATGATTTGGAATTATTCCTGGATGGGCCAGCTTCTTGGTTATTTCCATGACTGGTCCTTGTTTGTTGCTGCAGTAAATAAACGTAGTTTCGTCAGTAGTAGTAAGTAAGCCGGTATGGGGAGACATAACAAATGACGTCATCACTGGCGCATGCTTATCTTATCAATGTAAACAAGTCATAAAGATAAGGTATCATGTTTATACAGATAAAGATATCATGTTTACATAAACAATAAAGATATCTTTACCACAATAATAAACAATGACGGTACTTTACAAGTAATAAAGATAAGATCGTGCTGGCGGATCCTTATGTTATCAATGTAAACAAGACATAAAGATAAGGTATCATGTTTATACAAACAAGTAATTAAAATTATCTTTATTACGTGTAATATAGATAATTTTAATTAATTATTTATCTAAACAAACAATACCTTAACTTAATAATTTGTTTACATTGATAAGATAAGGATACAATAGTAATGATGTCATTTGTTGTCTCCACACACCAAGTTAGTAAATAAAAAGATTCATTTCTTGCAATGTATCATGGTTTTTATTAGAAAAATTATTTATTCGAATTATTATAAACAATGTAAATCTAATCACATATGTGTACACATACGTACACTTACGCGAGCACATACACACAGGCACACACACACACACATACACACGCGCGCGCCCACCACGCACACACACACTGCCAATGCAGGAGGGACACTAGCTTCTTACACTGCGCTCTCTCTCTCTCTCTTACGCATCGCTGCTTCTCTCTCTTGTGTACACGCTCCCCCTCTCTTTTCACGCATACGCTCTCGCTCTCTCTATCTCTCTCACGCACAAGCTCTCCTTCTCTCTCTCTCTCTCTCTTACGCACACACTCTCTCTCGCTCTCTCTCTTTCTCTCACGCACACGTTCTCACTATCTCTTACGCATACGCTCTACCTCTTTTCTATCTCTCTCACACACAACCTTTCCTTCTCTCTCTTACACGTACGCTAACCCTCTCTCTCTTTCACACACACGTTCTCTCTCTCACGAACATGCTCTCACAGATCATTCTTTACTCTTAATTAGTAATCTCTCGCTACACATACACATACACACACAC
Organism: Trichomalopsis sarcophagae; assembly: GCA_024372645.1. NCBI lineage: Eukaryota > Metazoa > Arthropoda > Insecta > Hymenoptera > Pteromalidae > Trichomalopsis > Trichomalopsis sarcophagae. The sequence goes on along the minus strand of QLSS01000320.1, from coordinate 99,794 downwards.
ACACACACACATGCTGCACGTCGTACACCGTCGAGCCCTGCACTCCGTGCAGTATGTCCACCGTGTGCGTATTGTCATCCGCTTCATCAGCCGCGCACACACTTCACATACATCCCCAAGCTTAGGGATGTAGTGATTGACGGGGCCGATGGAGGGTGAACTTCTCATTATATCCAACGCGTGTTTAAGTTCTTCGCGCTCCTCATACAGCTCAGCATACGTGTCGCGGTGTTGCTGTGTGAGTCGCGACGTACGCTCCATCCGCGATTTTAGCAGAGAGCATTTCTCCTCCAACTGATGCAAAACAAGACTTTTAACGGACATCTTACTGTAGCTACGATCAACTTGGAACTGACGACTGTAGTCGAAGCAGTCATCTGTAGGGCCTAGGAGGAAAGGAGGGACGAAGGAGAAAAATTTAGATTTGTGTTGATTATTGTTCGATAGCGCACGTGTGCTCGTACACCCGATACCCGAACGAGCTGGCTGACCCATTGTGCTGCGAAATGCTTGACGGATACGGGATACTTTTTACGAGCACGAGAGAGCATAACCTTTGACTCTCAAGTGCTCTTCGCAGAAAGTCGATATTGTTTAGTATACACTTGTCGCCATAAGTCTTAGCAGGCGATACCTATACAGCGGAGATGAATGAGTGTGAGAAAACAACTATACGTGTTTGATACTGCTTGCTGCTCGACGAACACCGGATACTTTTTTACGATTGTGTGTGTATGTGTGTGTGTGTGTGAGTGAGAGAGAGAGAGAGAGAGAGAGAGAGAGAGAGAGAGAGAGAGAGAGAGAGAGAGCATGATCTTTGACTCTCGATTGCTCTAAGCGTGAACTTGATATTCTTAGTACCTACTCGGCGGTAAGAGTCTTTGCACCCGATACCTATAAGCGGAAAAAATGGATCACAGCGTCTTCAGGTGAATGAGGCGATGGAGGAGGAGGAGGAGGAGGAAGGTGAAACAGTAGAGAGAGCGCAGAATAACCACGATGCTAGAGCAAAGGAGGCTGAAGAAGTACCTGCCAATAGGGATTGTCAGCGTATGGCTAATGTTGACCACCTTCTTGCCGCGTGTACAGAGCCAATAGCTGCTGCTAATAATATTCTACAGCGCTTGATGGAACGAGCAGCTGATGAAAGCGAAAATATTATGGAGTATGCGCAGCATCCATGTGTCAAAAGACCGCAACAAATCCTCGACTTTTTAGCCCGACCAGTCGACCCCGAAGAAATGCGGTACATGAGAAGAAGCGCTGAAGGATTTGTCACCGAGCATTTTTTTAACCAGGGAAATCCAACAGATCGTCAAATTAATGAACGTGAGTATTATGCTGTATTTAAATATATATTTTTCTTGAAATAAATTCTTACTTTTGAATATTATTTAAGTTATTCGACGTGGTCTCGAAGGATTTTCTAAGTACCCCAGGGCTTTGAAACAAGATATCATGCGTATCATGTATGTTCGAAGAGCACAAGAAATACGTTGGTTTTTCAATTCTTGTAAAGATAAAAATTCCATACTGTTAGATACTGGAAATTTACCTGAAGTGTTTAATCGCCTGGGGCAGAGTTTTTCAGGACCACCAGAAGAATAAATTAAAAAATAAGAAAGTGTAAAATAGGGTATTCAAATATTTTGTATTCAATAAATTTTTTCAGAACATAATCACTCTCGTCATGTTCTTCTTCTACGACCATTTTTCCCTTATCTACATCATCTTCGAACTCCAATACTTCTGTAGAATCGCAGGATTACGAGGCCGATGAAAGCGATTTTTCTATTCAAGTTGGTAGAGGACAAAGAAGAAGAATTGAAAATTCAAGCAGCAATAATGATGATGATGATTTATCTGACTACGAACAAGAGGATAATCAACCCAGTGAGGAGTCAGAGGAGGAGGAGGAGGAGAGAAGCGAAACAGACGATGAAGAAGGAGATGAGAATATCCAGCCTCCTGGTAATCGTTTTGATATTTTCCAACAAAATTCGCATTATATATCTAAGTATAAAATAGAAGGTAGACGTATTGTGCTAAAAATAAAATCTCCACCGGAGGATGGATCTATAAATCCGATACTTTGGTTGGAATTAGTTATTCGTGATATTTATTCTTATATAATTTCATTATGTAATGAAAACGACATGATTGGTGTCTCCGTTAGAAGTTTAAATTTTGCACGAGGCCCGGGTGGGTTATCTTTACGATTAGTAAATAATTTTTTCTACAATGATTTATGGAATTTAATAAGCGGATTAGCTCAGAGTAATGAGGATTTTCAAATAGATGAGAGCTTTATTCTAACATTAACACTTGTAAATATACCTAATGGTAGCCGAGGTGGAAGTAGAAAGAGGATAAATGTTGATAGCTTAGCTCAGAGATCGGTTGTATCTATAAGAAATAACGATAATTTATGCTTGCCAAGAGCTTTAATTGTCGGGGAAGCTTTGATGATGTATAACAAATTCTTTTCAAACGAAGCCATTGATACTTGGAATATTGTCAGAGATAGCAGACGTGGTATGCAAAAAGAGCGCGCAAATCTCCTTACTATTAATGCAAACGTCGTAATTCCTGCAAACGGGTGCGGTATACGAGAAATAGAGATGTATCAGCGGTATTATGTTGCAAAAAATATTGCTATTGTAATATACGATAGTTTATCTTTTGGAAGTGGAGAACCGCCCTTTTACGATGGAAGACCTCTGTTAAATTCAAATTCTTTTGACGTTATAAATCTTTTGTACGACGCGCGAAGGCGACATTTCGATACAATATTAAATTTAACCGGTGCTGCACTCAATCGTTTTTTCTGCGAACATTGTAATAAAAGCTATAGATACTTAGATGAGCATAGATGTACAGCCAAATGTGACAGGTGTTTTATGTACCATCCTGTAATTCTAATATAGATATTATAAAGTGTGTAGAATGTAACCGAGAATTTTACGGACAAATATGTTTCGAACGTCACAAAATAGATGGGTCATACAAAAAAAAAATAATAAAAAAATATGAGATGTAGTAAAAGTGTGTAATATGTGTTGCAAACGAATTAATATCTACAAGTCAAAGCACGAGTGTGGAATCGATTGGTGCAACTTATGTCGCGAAAAACATAATGTTAATCAGCTCTGTTATATTCAACCCATTGGACGTAATTTTAACGCACAGATTAATCGTAAATCCCCAAAGAAAAACTTATTTATTTTTTATGACTTTGAGACGCGTCAAGATTCTGCTTACCGTGAACATGCAGAGATAAAAATACACATTCTAAATCTATGTGTTGTACAACAGGTTTGCGATGATTGCATGGATGATGAAAATATAAATATACTATGCCACACGTGTGGTGTAAGAGAGCATGTATTTCGCGATGATCCAGTTAAACAATTAATAGGTTTGACAGTACGCGAGAAAACTACCTTCGGTCAAATAATTTGTATTGCTCATAACTTTCGTGGGTTTGATGCGCAATTTATTTTGAGAGAAATCGTTGAAAATACCTCAATAGTACCGAACGTAATATTAAATGGACAAAATATAATTATGCTTCAATGCGGACGAACAAAATTTATTGATAGCTTAGGGATATTTTCCTCATCTATTCAATACTTTAGATAATCAAAATTATGTTGGGGCTTTACCCGAAGCATCGTTCTATGCGCCTAATGCCATGTCGACGTCTAAGAGGGAAAAGTTTATTGCATGGTATGAGGAGAACCGAAATCGTGTTCTTTATTATGACACAGATTCTTGTATATTTGTTTCGCATGACGATGCTCCGGATGAGTATAAACCTTTTATTGGCTCTAAACTAGGTGATATGACAGCTGAACTTTGTGGTTATGGTGAGAATACGTATATAAGTAATTTTGTTTCGGGAGGACCAAAGTTTTACGCTTACACAGCTGTAACACTCAATAAAGATGATAAAATTGAATGTTGTAAAGTAAAAGGTATCTCATTAAACTTCTCAAACGGTGTAAAAATTAATTTTGATAGCATTAAAAATTTGATTAACGATGCCTTTGCAAACGAAGATCACGAATCTGAAAAAATGAATGATGAATGTAGTAAAATACGCTTAAAATTCAAAGCTATCAGAAGAACTAAAATGCATGAAGTTGTAACGCGTGAAGAATCGAAAACATGTTGTGTTGTATTGAAAATACGACGATATCTTACGTCACGTAAGTCTCTACCTTTTGGATATAAGAATAAATAACTTTTTTGATGTATTTATTGTAAATAAAAATAAACACAAATTTTTATATAATTTCCTTATTCTTCCATTTAAAAGATCCCTAAGACAATTTTATATCCTCAGTATAGCTTCTGTCATCGATGAGAACGCTTCTTATGGAAATTTAGCTCATTTTAACGCATAATTCACCTTACTCGCGGTGTTATTTAGCTTGTTGGACACGAATATTAGCTTAAACAGCGGTAATAACAGCTTGTGATTCAGCACACGTAAAATTAGCTTATTTTTACGTGTGCCGCGCCGCGCCTCCGCCGCCGCCGCCGACCGTCCGCGTGCCATAAGCTTATTTTAAGGTAAATCTCTAGTGTGTGTGAGTGTGTGAATACATGGCGAAATGGATATGCGATTCAAACATCCGTTTACGTGTATCGTTAGCGGACCCACGGGATGTGGTAAAACAGTTTTTGTCAAAAGGTTTCTTCGACATCTTCCACTCATGTGCAGTGTAACTTTTGACAGATATTACTCTATTATGCCGAGTGGCAGTCTACGTATGAGAGAGACTTTATTCCAGGAGGTATAAGTAGTAGTAGTAGTAGTAGTAGTAGTAGTAGTAGTAGGGAGAGTAGAAAAAAAATTGTTGAATTTCACGAGGGATTACCTCAGCCTTCAGATTATTCTCAAGACAATGAAAAGAAAAAATTATTAATTATCGATGATTTAATGAGAGAATCTTCGAATAACATTATTCTCGATTGATTTACAAAGGGAAGTCATCACAAGAATTTAAGTGTAATTTTTATTACACAAAATCTTTTTCACAAAGGAGCTGGTCAACGCCATATATCATTAAATGCAAATTACCTCGTTATTTTTAAAAATCCACGTGACCGTTCGCAAATACAATATCTAGCACGTCAAGTATATCCCGAAGACCCAAAATTTTTACAAGAAGCGTATCTCGATAGTACGTCAACTGCTCGTGGCTATTTTTTGTTGGATTTGAAACAGTCGACCGAGGATGAATTTCGTTTCCGTACCTCTGTTTTTCCCGATGATAAATTGAGATTTCTTATTCTTCTTTGGCACATGCATATGTGCCAAAGAAAAATAAGAAATTCCGATAAAAGTAGAGGATTCTATGATTAAAGCTTCAGTCTGATTGAAACAATGGCGACCGATAGTCGTAGACGGCGTAGGAGACAGCGTGGAGATGGTGGTGGTGGTGGTGGTGCTGCTGCTGCTGCTGAAGAAGAAGAAGAAGATACAAGGTTTGGATGCATACCAAAGCATATGACAAAAAAGTGTGTCGCAGTATTGAATGCTCTTTGTCATGCAGATAGTCAGCAGCGCTTAGCACTGTTACGTGTAGCTGATAAAAAACTCATTAAAAGCATATGCGAGTGCGTATTAAATGTATTGCGCGGAGTCGTTAAATTAAAAAACTCTCACAAGCAAAGTTAAAAAAACATAAAAGTGTTTTGAGAAAATTATTAAATAAATCCAGTAGTAAAAACAGTGAAAAAGAGTGGAAAAAAAAGAAACGCGAATTTCTGATAAATCTTATAGGTTCCTTCGTGGCGGGATAGTAATCGTTGTTTTGAAAATCGAAGTAACGTCGTCGCGGACTTCTCGAATAAATCTGCATAAGATATTCGACGAATCCAATCAGTTTGTTGCATTCTTCGCCATTCTTGACAAGCTTCTATATAATCCTCATAATACTCTGGATAAATATTCTCGAGAATGCGAATATCTTCTCTGTTTACTGTCCGCCCTTTCTCTGTTTCCCTTGCTAATAATGGAAGGATAATTGATATATCTAGTCTAGGTATTTTATCGGGATATACGTATTGTAATAATTCTCCCGGAGGATATAATATTGCTCCAGCGTTGATTAAAGTTTGTACCTTTATATAACTATTATTCCAATATGCTATTCTTAATGCAGTGTTTCCATTGCAATCTCTTCTATTAACGTCAATTTTACTATTTTCTAACAATAATTTTATACTCCCATTAGTTGCGAATTCTGCGGCTATGTGTAATAATCCCTCTCCGCTTCTTGTTGATATCTCTACATCTGCTCCTTCATTAAGGAGTAATTGTAAGGTGTGATCGTTTTCTTGCAATATCGCTGTTTCTATAGCATACCTCCCATCACGAGAGCGAGAGTTTACAGGTACACCTTCATCCAATAATAATTGTACATTTTCTAGAGAGTCTATATAAGGGGCACTCGCGGCTCTTTCTAATAGCCATTGTTGTGAGCTGATCGGCATTCCCAATTTCTTCGCATGAGTTATGAGTAATTCGAAAATCTCTGAGGGTCCATTGGAAGCTTGTCCTACATACTGAAATTTTCGTATACTTGCTTCGGCTTTTAGGAGAATCTCTACTGCTTCTTGATCTTCCCGTGCTATAGCATCTCCTAACACCGTGCTACCCATTCGATTGGAACTATTAACTGGAATACCCTTTTCAAGCAATAATTGTAAAAAGGTTTTATCTTGGTATCGCATAGCTTGTCGTAAAGAAAGGTAATTCCATACTTAGTACTTGTCAAGAGTGGCTCCTAGTTCAAACAATTTTTTTTAAATGTCTAAACGTTTCGCTGTTAATGCAGAATGAATAGCAGGGATATGACAGTTTTCTAATGTAGTATAATCTACTTTGTATTCTAGTAATAATTGTATTATCTCCTCGTTCCCCTTGTTTAAAGCATGAGTGAAAGCACTGGCCAAACATAAAACAGATTTTTGCGGATATACTTCTAAACAAAACTTGACGATTTCGAGATCCGAGGATTCCACGAGTCCTTCGATTATTTCTCGCATCTCGGAGGGTCTTATCATTGGGGCTAATACTCTAATTAAAGTCCTTGGTCTTCTGCCTTCTCGACTAATTATCTTAGTCATTATGATGGTTAATTTTCGTCGATATCCCGAGAAGATGAATGGGATCCACTTATGCACCAAATTTTCCTAAACTGATGCCATCTGTGGGATAGAAAGAGTCTAGGTGTCAGACTTATTTGCTAATTTTAAGGGGGTTTTATTTATTCTTATTTATGCGTAAGGGTATCTTTTTTTTGCTGTTTTAGTCTAGACATAGATAATAAGCTACTTGCTCTATAATTAAATCAGGAATACTCTCGTATGTTATTTCTTGTAGTCTTTCTTCATGTTCTTTCCATATTACTCTTTTATTGATGATTTGCTGTATAGCTTGCGTGATTTGAGAGCCGTATATAGCGAATCGATAAGGATAAATTTCCTTTTCGCGGTTTTGAAATGCACATGTTTTTGCAATATGCAAAAATGAGTTTGTAGGCCGCTCTATCAGTTGTTTAAAAGTGACTCCCGCAATAAAATTCTATCTTGAAATTAGTTGCCATTCGAGATATGCTTTTTCATATTTATCATATAATGTAGGGTAGCATTCCTTTAACGTTAATTCGTCTTCTATATTAATATTTTGGTTTTCTACCTTTCCTTTTGCTAACAATGGAATAAAAATCTTTGGTGTATTCCATGGTAAAAATTGGTAAACATATGAAATGAACGTTTTTTTCTATAGGATAAAGTGAAGCTCCTCGTTGTAACAAAACTTTCATTTTTCGACAACCATCTATCTTATATGCCCATGTTAAAGCGGTTTCACCGAAGGATGACACTTCGTTTATATCACATTCTCCTGTTTCCAAAAACATTTCGACTGCTTGTATTGTACCGAATCTTACTGCTATATGTGAAGCATTTTCTCCTTTACTTGAGGTAACTTTCAAATTGGCTTTATACTTGATTAATATTCTTAGTGCTTCGTTATTCTGATGTACTATAGCACCTACTGTAGGACACCTTTACGTGACAATGAATTGACATTGTACCCCCTTTTTAGTAATAATTCGACGTTCTTGCCAGAATAAGAATGCGGAGCGGTGGCTGCCTTTTCGAGTAAGTACTCGCTTATTCTAGAATTACGAGTTTTGTGTGTATAATTTAGTAACAATTTCAATATTTCGGGCTTAGTTCTAGTGGCTCTTTCTAAAGGTGTCTGATCGAAGTGATTTATTATACTAGGGTCGGCTCCAGCTTCCAGTAGCAATCTAATAACTGGCATGTTACCTCTATCAACTGCATACATTAATGAAGTTGATCCGAAGGTATTCCTTGCATTGACGTTTACATCGGCTTCTAATAATAGACGTAAATAGTCTAAATTTTCACATTCCATCGCCCTTTCTAGAAGTTCATGCCCTGCGTACATCAATAGACATTTACTCGCTCCTTTATTTATTAATTGTGTAAAGATATCAATGCGTCTGTATAAAATGGCTACTCTGAGCATTGACACTTGTTCCTTCTCGCAGCGTATTGACCAGTCTATTGAAAGCTGTAATATTCATTACATTAAAATCATATCTAGACTAGTTTCTTCAAGTCTAGGATAATATTTTAAACAGGCTTCTACGATGAACGGTTTATCACTCAATAATGCTTGTCGCATGATACTAGTCGCTTCTACTGGTTGCAGAATCAAGGACCATTTTAATGTCTGTTTATCAATAATTCTGAATATGATTCTTTAACTTTTCAATTTACACATTATTTGTCATAATTAAACTCCGTATTGTCCTAATCTTTCGATGACCATTGGGGTTACGGTTTATTGATTATTGTTATTGTTAAACGAACTGCTTCTTCCTTGAAATGGTGTTATCACGCTCGTATCCCTTATATGATAAAATCTGCAACTAGACACCTCAGTTGTAATGTGTTTATTTATTATTTTGATCCTGAAAACTCGAAATGTTATTAAATTCCCTTCTTTGTGTTGAAGGGGGGGGGGGGAGTGTCTCTCTGTTTATCATCCTTCTGATTCCAGTTCTCACGACGTCTTCTAATCCCACTTCTCGCGATGTCTGGAAAATTTCTCCCTTTCTTGCTATGGCATGGACGCATTTTAATTTCTACGATCAATCGGTTAACATCCTTCGAACGGTTCGGTCCTCTCGCTCTCTGGTTCTGAGTTTGTTTGTTACTGTTAATTTTATAATACTGTCGGTTGATACTTCTGATTTCTTTTTTTTTTTTTTTTATTTTATTTGTTTTTGGCAATTTACCAAAAAAAAACGTTTACGCAATCGTGCCAGTATCCAAAATTTAATTCAAGTGAATTAATCGAATTTAGTGAAAAGTACAATGATTTGTTAGTAATCAACGTGTAAGAATAGTGACCATGGCTTTAAGTAAATCCGAGTGTCCTTACAATCTTTGCATTAAAAAAAGGGTAAATGACCTCTTTCCTACTTACGAAGAGGAATTGGTAAGTTTTTTTTCTGATTTTTGATTATAAGAATTAAATTTTCATGATCCCTGGTTTTCTTTATACCTCGAAGTTTAATTTTTTTATTTTCTTGTTTTTTTTTTTTTTTTTTTTTGACTGTTGTTTAGATTACGCCCAGGGTCCCTTGTATAGCGGGGACAGAACCCACTTGGTGTCATGGTCCTTGCCCGGGAAATGATATGCTGTGCGTAGTATGCCATCAAGCTCAATCGGAGGCAGCGAGGGTGAGAGTTCATAATACTCATTCCGGAGCTAGGGTTAATGGCGCTTACTAAGTCTTAATTCCTTATGTTGTTCATATTTCGTTATAGTTTAATTATTTATGTGTTCCAGTACTCTTATCCTATTTGCGTGATGTCGGACGGCCGCGGTTCTCCTCTCTGTTTGGTCCCGAATCTTTGGGTTCCATGCCATATACCCTGCGTCAACTGCCCGAATCAAAGACACGGAAAGTGCAAAATTTATGGCTTGTATTTAAATCAGACTTTTGAAAAATTATGGCGTAAGTGACTCAAAAAAATGTTCTTTTGTTTCTTTCTTGTGACGAAATTATGGATTTGATTGATTTTTAATTATTTTCTGGTAGATAGGCTTTTGGCATACCAAAACATAGGCATACTAAAACACCCCCTCTTCTCTCAGAGTGTTTTGGTACCCGATGGAAGAGTAGGGATCCCCTCTCTCTCGCCAAGATACTAAAACACCCTCTCTCCTCTCAGAGTGTTTTAGTACCCGATGAGAGAGTGGGGATAATTTTTCCCCTCTCTCTATTATGTTTTGGAATGTCTATAACGTTCTCTACGTTTTTTTTTTAATTTTTTTAATTTTTTATTTTATTTTACAGTTTATGCTGATAGAACAATTTTATGAGTTTGATGTTGTGCAATGCACAGGTCGTCTTATAGCTTGGATTATGATTTGTGCAAACTGTGACGCACTTAAAAGATGGTTTTGACGGATATCCATACTGTTCAATATTGTGAACAGGAAATTTAAATGGTTGAAGCCATTTCTGTTTTAATGCACCCATTACAAAAATTTTTGATGCATCATGTAAAGCGTCACGAAGCAAGTTTCTGATTTGAGAGTAGTCATGTCCATCTGTTTTCCACCTGATGCCATGATAATTATGTTTGAGCCATTTGTTTTCCCTTTGCATTTTGTCTGAGAGTTTTTTCCATGAGAAGGGATTTTTGAATATTAGAACAATAGGATCTGCACTATTTTCCTCGAGAGGTATGATTGCTAATTCCTTTAGAATATAATCTTCTTCGGTTTGCTTGAAACCAGTCATGTCTACTGCATATTCTATTTTCCGGTGCAGCCTAGACGAGCTTCTTCATATTCCCACTGATAGGATTGTACTGAACGATGCGATCGTGTAAGATTAGGCAGTATGCTGAAGTGTTAGCAGGAAAATCTTTTTTAGCCTCAAATGCCAGACGTTCATCGACAGGAGCGCTCTTGAGAGATTCGTTTTGTCGTGAACAGTCAATAACTGTGAGTGGTTCATTCTTGATGAACATAGGCTTTGTCAGCAATGGCTGCGGAACTCTTCCATAGTATGATTATTGAAAATTAGCATACATATCATAGAGAATTGCATACTGATTGTTATATATGTCGAGATTCATATTGTTGTATGGATAATATTGTGAATTTAAGAAAAGTTTCACATTATTTATCTCACGATGATCAAATCTACTGGCATTTGCAGTTCTTGCAGCTTTTCTCTTTGTTTGTAGTCCGAGAATTACAAAACGAGGTTTCTCCAATTGATTTGAAGTTTTGACTGCCCAGACGTGTTTATTCGTGCTTGGAAGAAGAGGATATTCAAATATCTCCCAACGAAAACACATAGAAATGGGGTTATCCTTACCAATGAAATTCAATAGCTGGATTTTTTGTTTATCTGATGCAATAACATATGGCATTAACCATTCTATCTTTGTTATTTATACTTCACAATCTTCATAAGTAGTTACGCCAGATGATGTAGTTCCATTCTGGATTATTGCATTTAAGTCGCTTCTCGATCTTGTAAGAATGAGCTCATGCTTCGTATTAACTATAATTTTTTTATAGTCTTCTGCAAAGCCCAAGATCATACTCAGCGGAATCGCTACGTCAAAGTTTCCCTTTTCATCGACAAACGTTTTGGCATCTTCTTCAACACCAAGCCAGCCTGCGTTTTCTAGCATGTTATTCTGATTCGAGTTAAATGAAGTCCATCCTTTCATGAGACTGCTCAAACCAACATTTTTACTTTTATCTATCTCCACAGCATTAATTTCTTAACGAATTTCATCAAACAGATGACAAATGCCATTGTTCACGAATTTACTTTTAGTTGGTGCTGTTAAACCATCTTTTAGTTTCAATTTTCCACATACGTGGATAGAACTACGCGATGGTAAGAATCATAGATCTTGATGTTGTATAGAAATACGAATTTCATCACTATTATCAAAGCTTAATGATGAGTATGGTTGATGGGCGTGTACCTCGTAATGAGCAATAGACTCATCGAAGACGACACCTGATTGCATGCTTAGAATTTCGTCAATTTTTCTGGAAGTAGCAAAGAATTATACACGTGAATTTTTTCCACGAACTTTTAGTCCTAGGCTTTTCAGAAACTGAATGCTCTTCCGTGTTAACGGTTTGAGTTTCTTTGGTCGACTGATGACTGGTTGACATGATGGCTGACGTATATATGTTCCAGAATTGTAAACGATACCCATTGTACAGATTTGATGTGGAGTCTAATAGTGATAATAAAATAATTTCCTCTCATCCTGATCTACAATTCGAATTTGTAGATGATCTATGCACTTGACACTGAGTGATAGATATATCACATGAGACGGAACTTCTAAGATTTGATATCCTGGAGGCACTCTGGGAATGAACTCATGGATTGTATGAACTTTCTTATTATTGATGTAAGCACCTGCTGTAATGTTGCACTCTACTCTGAGTCCATTGATTCTCAATATTTTCACAGGTAAATCAGAGCTGTGTTGAATGTTCTCATTGAAATTGCAAGAAGCGAAGCCAAGGAGACGGCCTATTGAATCGCGAGGTTTGAGATCTATCTGATGACTGCAGAGAATTTCACTTCTGAGAGTATTGTTGTTAGCTTTCCAAGAAAATTCAATTCCTTTGGATTTCAAAGTTTCTTGTAAAAATTGATTTATATCATCAATTTCATAGCTGCCCGTAGGGATAGTGATAATATTATTTTTGCTCAAATGAAATTTATTATTTGAATGGTCAACATTGGGAATAGTGTTGAATGTTAAAAGTTCAACTAATCCCAAGACAAAATTTGTATGCTGTGGTAGTTCAATCGAAGGAAAATATTGCGCTTCTAAGACAGATAAGTTTCCTGAGAGACTCAGAATGATGCTATCTTCCATGACTGATCGGATGCTAATGAATCTATTCGTCTGCGAACATCTCTTTTATAGTCTCCCAGCTAAGAAGTAGAGACAAAGATGTCCACATATAAATGAGTCAAAATTTTGATATCTTTTGTAATTGTATTTCATTTCCTTCACGTTAAAATACATCATGAGATCCTTGGGAGGTTTGAGATCACCAAAACTATCGAAATAAAGTACTTCAGGACCACGTTTGCGATAGCAAACCCAGTGAGTGCCTCTATTTTGAAAATCGTCCAAGTTTACCACTGCTGTTTCATTACGCCATGGACCATCGGGTGGTAGATTATTTCTCATAAAAACACTACGGAAATCTGAAATTTTCATCATATGAGCATATTTTTTTAGATCGTAGTCAGTCACTGCACGATTTAGCAAAGTTAAATCGAAGTTTTTTTTTTCTACTGACTTGATGACCACGACCGATATGAAGTTTCATAAATAATCCCATTCCACTTTTATAGGGCTTAAGATGAAGACCTTTGCCTAAAGCAATAGCTTCTATGGTCTCATTATGCCTCTTACTTTCTTCATAATTTTTCTGCGCAGCTTTAGCAGCATTAACTGCTTTAGCTATTCCAGCAGCACCTCCTGCTAGAGCACCGATGGCACTTAGTCCTGCGAACAATGGAATGAGAAAAGGAAGAACTCCACCAATTTTTGATGGAAGCGGCAGAACACGTGGAATGATAACTTTTTTCTTTCCACATACACTATTAACAGCTTGACGTGCACCCTTCAAGGCTGATTGTATAACCTTGCGAAAAACTTTTACTTGTTGACATTGATTTTTTAGCTGCAGTCACTAACTTATTAAATTTCAGTCCCATTCCAGTTTTTCCTTTTAATTTCATAGCATTGCTAACAGCAAAAGCAAAAGCTTTTTCACCAAGACTAGCATCCTTGGCTCTGACACGTTGCATAGATTCCTCAGCAAGTATCTTGTCAGCAGCTTTACGATCTCCGTTTTTATCTGAGTAAGCTATATCATGTTTTTTACATGCCTGATCAAGCGGATTAATGCCAGGATCTTCTCTTTTCATTCGCTTTTTCAATTTGGTTCCGGGACCACAGTATTGATATCCAGGAAGATGCATTTCAACAGGTAAGTTATTGATAACTTTATCAAGCAATCCATAGCCTTTCGGCTGTTTCTGAGATTTATTTATGATCATCTCTCTTCGAGCGTTGATATGAAGCGTTCACAACTGACGTTCATGGTATAAAACGAGCGTTTATATTTCGAGAGCTCAATGTTATATTTGACTCTGTTGAGTGAACATGGATTTTACCGAGCAGAACGTCAAACTCCCCGTGACAAATTTCGATTTTGAAAAAGAGAAGAGAAAAAAGCGTCATGGGGTCATACTACCAGATAGTATATGAGCAGTTTTCTGTGGGCCATCAAACTGTGGAAAAACAAATAGTTTATTGGCTTTAATTACACACCCCAATATGTCAGATGAAGCCCTTCCAAATTCAATAATGATTTTTGATGATGTGGCATGTGAGAAGCAGGATAACGTTAGAGCATTCTTCTGTATGGGGAGACATAAGAGTGTAGATAGTTTCTATTTATGTCAATCTTATGCTCATATAGGAAAACATCTCATTAGAGATAATGTCAATTTGTTAGTAATTTATCGACAAGATGATGTAAATCTTAAACATATCTATGAAGATCATGTGAATACCGATTTAACTTTCAACGAATTTCGGAATCTTTGTTCTGAATGTTGGAAGAATGATAGATTCATCGTTATTGACAAAGATAGACCGATAAATGAGGGTAGATACAGAAAAGGATTTGACTGTTTTGCAATAAAAAAGGAATTATGAGTCTCGAACTTGCAGTTCAGTTGTAGACATCGCCAAGTAGGCATGTCAGACTTTACGAAAGAGAAGAATGTTCTTAGCGATACAGGTGCAATAAAACTATTAACCCTTGTATGATTATTTCTACCTTCCTCCACCACGTTCTCCCAAACGTCGGCGATTACGTTAAATCCCACAAAATAAAGAAAAATCCTAGCGCGTTCGAGGCATTAGGTGTTGCGCACCTGTGCTGGGAGGAACAGCGTCGCATAATTATAATTAAATTCGCTTCTTTTGGTTTGTTACAAATTTTTATAAGCCAAATTAGATATTCATCGAGGCGTCGATGTACGTAAATACATATGGTTGTATTTTGGGTACTATTATAATTATAATGAACTATTTATAAATTTATTAATAAGCCGGCAGAATACGTTTGGCGATGCTATTTTCCTCTATAAGAACTTGTAGAAGTCCTCGACTTGAGTCAATTATTGAGATATATCTTACAATTCGTAATTTATTTAAATTTGCGTTCATGTTTGTGATCGGGTAAGCATCTTCTTCGACATATTTACTTTCCTTAGATCAAGGCAGAATCAGTATGTGCCACTTGATTATGTCCTGATCAAACATTTTATCTACTTCTCCGAATAAGCCCTTTCGATCGTGTTTAAGTAAGAGTCGCTGCGTTGTTTTATATCTGGAACCCATTGACCTAAATTTAATTTTCTAGTACTTTAATCGTTCCGTTTTTCAAATAAATCTGACTTATTCTCATCATTTATAATTTCATATGATCAGCTTACATCTGTTTTAGTAGATACACCTATGTAGATTAGAATTTACAAGACACTTTATTCGCTAAGGGCGGCCATAGTCTAGCTTAATGCCCCTAATTTTCATTTCCCGAACGTTCCAGTTCCAAAAGGTTCTTCGGAGTGCCGCAATTTAGGCATGACTGTATAGTATTTAATCCTCTTTGACCGCATCTCTTGCAAAATACTCTTTTTGATCCTGTACATTCTCGCGAAAAATGTCCTCTTCGATCACTAAGGCAGTGCTTATTTCCCAAACTGCATTGGTCCGTGCTCCCTTATCTAAAAAAGGCTTGTTATCACTAAAAACCAAAACACCAATATTTAAATGCCCTTAAAAAGCCGTTTAAAACGTTTTACTTAGCAAAAAATATAATTTTTTCGCTCCTACATATTTATGGCTTAAGTAATCAAGGACAGTCAAACATTAATTTAAAAAATGTCAGACGTGTTTTCGACGTATTTTTATACGAAAAACATGGTGGCGCTGTTGCTTGTACCATAAAACATAACCTTAAAACACTAGAGGCAAACAATCACAAGCCTTCTCTACCCTCTGCAGTGGTAGCACCACCAGAGGGACGCTGCTCGTGTCTATCAGGAGCTGAGGAGGGAGATTGATTTTACAGACTTTACACCTTTCAGTGAGGAACAACACTCTCACTTCCACATCTGTGTGTCGTAGAACTCAAGCTAACAGGGATTGACAGTCTTGATCGATAATGAGTTACAACGGTTTGGAGGGGGATTGCAAAGAAAAACAGAATACAATATTTGAAAAAAAATACTTGTATTAAACTCATCTAATTTACAACAAATCATCTGACTCTTATAAACTAAACGTGAGAAGAGCAATCCCCTTAAGTATGCTATGACAGTACTATGCTCGTTGCATACTAAGTTCTAGGAAGATTATGCGAGAGGATGGAATCGACTATTAATCCTAACGCCTAGAGTAAGAGCCAGAAAGCAAGTGACTCTGCGCTGTAACGGAGCGCCTTATATATCCAAGGCGGCCTCTCTCACCAATGCTTTGTGCTCGCACACCATCTACCTACGCTAAGGTAAAATACTGCATGACGACTACTAGTGCTACGTAGTCCGTTACTTACCGATGCCGGTAGGTTACCCATTTCTGCTCTTCTATCTACCCAGTGAGGCCGCCGTCTGATATTATATGATTTATAACGCTTTAGTGGTCAGAAGAGTTTTGTTCTTATATTCTGTTCAATGGTAAATTTTTAGGAGCGTATTTCTCACACTATTGATCTTGAAGATTTCTGCATGAATATTAATTTTGAAAAGTCGATTTAGTTTTGTAGTGAACAATATTTGATTTTATATACACTGTACTTGTTACACCGCAGCTATATGTTACAACTCACTATGTTTCATAGCTTCAAAAATACGCCAATAATTTTACTACTGATTTGATAAACACACGCTTTCCAATAACTCAAGCCAACACGTACGTATGCAAACACACAGCACACCAAAAACTTAAAGACAACTGCTCCGTTTGCTAATGTTCGAGGGGTCACCTTACATCTTTAATGACTGTAGGCTGTTAACCGGCTCTATTCAAACAAAAGGGGGACTTGTTTTTCTCAGAATATTATTTCGAAGACTTCGTGTTTTTCTCGACTTGAGGACAGAGTAAGCTCATTTCTAACAAAGGGGTGCCTGATGATCAATCGTATAGACCGCGAGATCTCTTTACTGCGCTAACACTCTTACGAAGCCGAATCTTCCCGCATAATCTCCCCTAGTAAAATGTCATGAATTTTGGTCAGTGGTTTTGTATGGTATACCGTAACAGCGCCAGGAAAGCTAACATAGGGCGAACAAGATGTAAGTGCAAGAGACAAAGCCTTCCCTCCCTCAGTTCCTTTTCGACCCCTACCACTCAAAGTTTGGAGGGCTTAAAGTAATCGTATGACTGAAAATTATGACTTGTAGCGTCTCGGCCCGGGCTTCTCACACTAAAAAAATTCATATATCTAAAATTTGATAAATTCAATAAAATGCACAATGAATGAAATTAATAACGGAAGTTACATATTGCTAAAAAATGAATGTCAATAAATTTTGAATGGAAAAAATCGGATCAAAGTTGCTCTACATCATAGTTTCATTAAATTATTTTTAATATTCATTATGTAACACTTATTCATCAAAAAATATAGGCTTATTTTCCTAAATTTATAAACAAGTAAAAATTAGTTGAAGCGTTAAAAGCATGACTAAAATTTGCCAACAATTAGTTTTAATTTGCAAGAACATTATTTAAACGTACTTTAAATAAAAATTAAGGCATGTATTTTGCACTTATTTTTCTCCTATAATATTGAATATCAATTATACCTTATATTTATTACATGATCTAAAACTATTTTAATCCGATTTTTTTCGTTCAAATTTTGTTGACTTTTTTTAATACTACAAAACTATTATTTGCATATAGTATGAATAATCAAATTTACAAAATTTTGGATAAGTTATTTTTTTAAGTGTGAAAGGTCCGGGCTAAGTCGATACACATGTGATTTACAACCAGTAATAAGGGCCCTTTTTTTCTTGGATTACTTCGCCTTCGAAACTTTGATCATAGCCTAGCAAACATCGAAAAGTGGGGATCGGAAAGGAATGGTTACGAAAAATATATACATGTATACATACATATATATATATATATATATATATATATATGATATTTTTCAATAGGAATAGTGTATATTGTAAATATTTTTAGTAGATATATTTTGGTTTTTAATTTGCGTAAAAAGAAAAAAATTTTATGAGACCAATATTTTGTTCTTTTTTTGCAGGATTTAATCCAGGCTGGACCGCTTAAATCATTATTTTTTGGCTTATTTGTTATTTAATATTATTGTAAAAAAACTTAGGACAAATATATATTGCAGATTATTAAAGTAGAAAAATAAACCTTTGATTTCGTTTTTTGGTGAGGTTCCTAGGTGCTAAAAAATCTAAGTTACAGTCATTTGAGTCTAGTTTCGCTTGGGCAGTAAACGCACTCTTGTGTAAAATCCAACCGCGGGAAAACTGCTTCTTTAGCCCCTTGCTGCATAATGTACTATTTTATGTTCCAAGGGATAGCCAGCGCCTAAGCCTTTCGTTTTAGTTGTTCATTTTTGTACGCGTATCTAATATTCTACTTAACCTTTAAAGCTGATAAAACAGAAAAAATACAAATCAAATCGCGCGATGCGCGTCCAAAATCGCTGGTTTGCTAAAGAAGTATATCAAGAATAACGCTACTCATCAAATATTATTCAAAAACAAAAACATATTTTATTTGTTTTTTGATACATTTTCTACAATTAAATTTTTTTCACGAACTATTTTAATTTTATATTCATCATGCTGAAAATTTATATCAGCTATGGTTATTCTTGACACTGTTAGAAAATTAGGATTAACCATGGGCTTGTTGGCAATCAAATCTATTTCATCTCCAATGATTACATTTTCACTTTTCTTGGTAATCATAAAACCATTCTTTTGTATTCTTTTCTCATAAAAAGCCGTCTCGATTTTACTAAAAAACAGAAAAATATATAAATATTGTATAAAATAATATGCATAGTAAATATTATATTATATATACTGTAACGAGCTACAAGTTTTAGCTTATTTCATAAAGATGCGCGTCACTAAACCATGTAAAATGTCGGCATTGCTGGTAAGTAAAGTGGGGCGCACGCAAGAAATCAAAGTAAATGTACAGCGGGCAGTAAATTACAATGAGAAGTTAGAGGACTAAATAGAATTACTTTGGCTCACAAGGAAGGGTACCCACGAGTTGCAATGCCCCACACACGATTCGTGCCTCAAACACAAAAATATTATAACCAAAATCTAAAATCATTCGAATATGCCCACAGAAACATATGAATGCTCCGCTATACCGCTACGACATATACATACAAGAACACAGAGTAGCCAGCAGTGGCAGGAGAGCAACAAAAACAAACATTACGAAGCTAGCCATCAACAGCGCTCACCAACAACATACACACACCCAAAGCATAAGAGCGAACGGTGACGCGGCAGCGGCGAAGCGTGCGCAGATTTCTGCGTCAATTTTAATATAAGTGGGAATTTTGCAAAAGTGTGCAAAATTCCGGCGGCTTAATCCGCGCTCTCTTCATAACATATAAAAGGCCCTGCGCGGCCTAATACAGACACTAGCTCTACTGCAATTTACGCAGCCTAGTCTCTATTCAATAGCAATTAAGCATTGAGTAGAAACATCGACACACATTTTGTAATACCAAAATTGAATATAAGATATCGCAATTTAAGCGTATCTGAACATAATTAACAGAATATGCAAAGAGATAACGCAATTTAGGCGTATCTGAACATAAAACATAAGATATCGCAATTTACGCGTATCGTTTAGAATAATTAATAAGTTACATATTAAATATAAAAGAAAGAAGCATAAATCAATTAGATAATATTTAATACTGCATAATAAAGCATATTAAATAATAATCAAACAGATAAATAGGAACCAAATGTATAGGTTCAATTGCAACTCAAAATTAACATTGCAATTTATGTTTTATAATTCACGTAGTTAAATACATTCTGTTTATTAACTAGAAGAAAAATCAACAATTGTTTTAGTATACATTCCTTTTACCTGGTATCCCGGACCTGAACAAATATCATTATCAAAGTAGATAAATAGAATTTATCTAGTATCTGTCGTCAAGATTACGACACAGATTAAGCAAATGCTCACCACTTTTCTATAATAAAATCATTCGCAGGACCAAGAAGAGTCGTGACCGTTTCAGAGTAGCTCACCGATTTTGAACATTTTGTGATATGTTGTACTCGAAAAAATATTAGACATGTGTTTTTTCTTACGTGCTAACTCATCGATTTTAGGGGGTAAATATGCAATTTTTCGCTATTTTTTCAATATAAAAATGATCAAATCTGCAATATTTGATTAAAAATTACGCTATTATCAAGAAAATAAAAAAAAGTAAACGCGTTTCGATATTGACAAAAAAAAAAACTTTTTTCTTGATTGATTAACCACTGAAGATGTATTTTTATTTTATCCTACAATGAAAAATTATATTCATGAATAATTTTTGAATTTTAAAATGGTTAACAAACGATATAAAATAATGACATTTACTTCTTCATTTTCTTTTCCATTTATTTGCAGAGTTTCTTTAGAGATTTATTTTAAAATTCTATAATTTTAAACTACTAATTTATAAATGATTCTAACAGATTTTAACAAGATTAGTTAATTTCAAACAATGTCAAATTTCAAGATTCTTAAAATTTGTATCATACCAAAAATATAAAAAATGTACTCTTCATTAAAAGTGCATTCATGCGTAAACCTTATAGGAAATCTTATGCGAAAATTATAGAAGTTATTAGAATTTTTTAATTTTCTACACGCACATATATACACGCGCGCGCGCACCCACACACGCACATATATACACTGTGTCCCTCTATGCAACCCTTGCGGTATGTAGAGAGGCAGGTGATATAGAAATAGGAGTTGATGCAGACAAGGATAAAAGAGCTGTTTGCATACCGCAAAGGAATGCGCATTTGGACCTACTTGGCAGTAGAATCGAGGAATCGATGGACTATGTGAGGAATAGGCACAATGTGCACAAACAAATAAAAGATCTTGCCCGAATCTTAAGAACAAGCCATAAGAATCTCTACATGGCAGATGATAACTTACAGCAACGCCAACGCCCGGGAACTCAGGGGAGGGAAATTCAGACAACCCCAAGTCTTAGTTCTCGGAAGGCGGGTACAACAAAGGAAGCCCCCACTACTCCGCAGGATAGAAATAAGGGAAATAAAAGAGAGAATGACCAACCTAAAAACGCAGCGTGGCAGGAAGTCGTCACAAGAAAGTCGAAGAAAAAAGAGAAAAAGGCAAGCAAAGAGGATAAAAGTGTCCGTGGCGTTACAAACTAGAATAGGATCAGCAAGGATCGACCGAAGTCGGCAAGACCTGGGAGGTCTTGTCTGCATAGCTCTGTCCTTCTGCAGCCTTGATGTTTAGGTTTAGGTCTCCCAGACCAGATGCTTTAAACATGAAGGCTTCAGAATGACAGAGCTATGCAGACATTTTGTCAAAAATGAAAGCGACTTCGTCACTTAAGGGGACACAACAACTTTAAACTCTGAAAAAAATTCATAAATTCAAAGTAAATCATTTGAAATTTTTTAAAGATTTATTTAGCATAAATACCTTTAATTTTATCATGCTAAAACCTACATTATTCCTGCTGGCCCATTGTGGCACAAGAACCATGCGTTCACTTGGAATCCTACGGACAGTGAGCTGAAATCAGTAACAACAACATTTAGAGAAAATCAACTCAAGTTTAAAGGTGTTGTGTCCTCTTAACACGCTGAGGAATAGCGTAAATAAAATACGCAGAACAGTTGCAGGAGATCTTCTGAGACAGCTTAAATGCACAAGAGAAGTCAAGACATCAGACTTCCAAGAAGCAGTTAAAGCAGTACTAGTAGAAGGCGCCACAATAAAAGCACTCTAGCAAAAAGAAACCATTAAAGTAAGAGATCTGGACATGCTTACCTCAAAAGAGAACTACTAAAAGCACTACATAAATAAATTGGCGAAGAGAACATCAAAGAAGACTCTATGATACGATCTCTGCGAAAGACGTACGGTGACACGCAGATTGCAGTGATACCCAGCTCAGATAGCGGCTATGATCACTAAGCTACAGAAGATCAGAATAGAATGGGTCAACTGTAGGATCCGGGTGACTAACCACAAAAACAAGCCGCTTAAGGGGACCTAACCACCTTAAATAACTTTTTTGAAAACATATGAATGGGACGTAAAATTTATGTAATATAAGGTTTTCTAGTGCGCTGATTACGAATCTGTCATCAGATTTGCAAAACAAAATTGTTTAAACAACCTATATAAATAATGTATAGCAAAATTAATAATTTTTCAAGACAAATCCTGTTCCTTTTCAACTGTGACCGGTAACGGCCTTATTCCGAATTCAAGCTTACGAGTTAACTTCAGAGGGTTAGGTCGAAAAAATGCGCTGCTGTTTATGAAGACTAAAGACCATCATTGTAACTTTTATACTTAGATCTATATCTATATGTACAATTTTCATAAGGCCAACAAGGATAACATAACCTCTAATGTCAATGTTTACATGTCATTTATTGAATCTGATAAAATCTAATATCTAAAAGATATAGTGAAATTTATAATATAAAAATACTATAAATTTATACTATAAATATATACTATAAAAACAGCGTTTCCATAATAAATTTATATTTTTATATAGTATGTGCATAATGGATTTTTCAAGACAGCGTCACAGAAAAGCTGATTCAAGAAATTATATCGGCAGAAGGAAAAGACCTAAATTTTGTTCCGATAATACAAAAATAAAAAGTTCTTCTGCCCGTAAACTGTCGTCTCAAGATTATCCTGCGGTTGATTTCGAAGGTTATAGAATCTTCGATATGAGGCTTTTGTTTACTTTCTCAGATAACAATATGATGTGTAAGTGTGGTGGAAATATAAAATTTTATGAAATAAAGTGTCATTGATTAGCTGGCAATTATTCTTCTTACGTATGATAAATGTTTACATGAGAAAAATTTTCACAACTCTAAAAAAAATTGGAAAAAAATCAAATATTTTTGAAATCAATATACGCAGTGTCCTAACTATGAGACTGGTTGGTGGTGGCCTTGAAAGTCTCAGAACTTTTTGTGGAGTAATGGACTTTCCTCGTTCAATGCAAAATGCAACTTTTAAAAATACGTAATGTGCTTTCCGAAGTTACATCAAGAGTTGCGGATAAGTTTATGTCTGAAGCTGTAGACGAAGAACTTCAACTTACACGTACTAATTCACAAAATGAGATATGTGAACCTGAAAGTGTTATCCAGAAGCTATTAGTCAACTGAGTATTGAAGATTTAGATGAAAATATGTTAGATGATGAATCAGATGTTACGAATACTCCAGATGAAATCGTAGCTTGTAAACGAGAAATAGATGTTCAAGGTGATGTTACGTGGCAGCGTCGAGGTCATAGATCCTACAATGGAGTTTTTACAATCTTGGGTCAAGAAAGTGGAAAGATTGTTGATTTAGAAGTTCTTTCTTCTTACTGTTTACAATGCAACCAGTATGAAAAAGTTCATGGATCAAAAGGTACTGTTATGTCCTAAGCTATTGAAAGCTGTCGCCGGACAGTAACTCGAGTTATTTCGCTTTCATAAGCACGGACTAGGACAAAACTTCAGAGGGCAAAGCTGAGCGCCGCGCCGTCGGTGCTTAGCTACCTTCGTGATCTATTTTATAGAACGGCCTCCAGTAACCGCCGGAAAATCTTTCCAAATCGCACTGTTTCGTTGCGCGCACTGATTTCAATTAAACTCTCTATCGCAAATTCTGCTATTTCTGAGAGATTGTTGTATGGACGTTACATTAATTGTAATGTAGTTATCACGAATAAGGGGGGGGGAGGCTAATGGGATCTCTAAGTATAAGAGAGAAAGAGAGAAATGCGCAATAGATGCAGGCAGCCTATTTAATTAAATTTACTTACCTTTTGCTTTATTTTTCCAATGGCCTGCTCTGCCCAGTACATCCTCTCAGCGGCTTTTGGACTCGGCTTCCGAAGCGGATGGTCTCGAATTGAACGGGGCGACAAGGATCAGGAGATTTCGGGTTAATTATTCACTCGCGATTTAAATTGAGATATATTTTATTCGATTAGCCACAAATTTCGAATAACGCTCTCTCGTAACTATCTAGACACAACGTAATTGCTCTAATGACACATTTGTAAGTAAAGTGATTTAATAATATGAATATTCAAATTGTTCTACTAGTCGAAATATTCTAAGTTTTTACACTGATTTGAATTTTTCTAAGTCCCGATACACCGAAATAATTTTAAGTCTAGGACTCGGACCGGACTCGGGCAGAGCTTTCGCGTGGTAACGATTTTTGAAGCAGAATGACGATCTGAGGACCTGTTGCTGGGCTCTTTTATACTCTCGTTAGAGAGGCGATCTCCGATTTTCGTCTCTTTGGCAGGGTTGGTGTGTGACCAATTGGGAGACCTATATCCAGCTTCTTGCCTTATATGGAGTTTTTTACGCATGTTACGTTGCAGAGAGGGCCAATCAGAAAATCAGTGTAAAAATCCTCTCCTCTAGTACATCGAGCCCCCTCGTACTCTTCTCCTGTCAAACTCGCCTCTGATTTACCTTCCTCATCTGCAAACTCAGGGTCCTCTTTGGTGGCTCCTCGAGCTTCTAGCGCGCGTGACTTATGTGTCACTTGCCGATAACGTTGCGCGTTCCACGGCCTCTCTTCATTGCACGTTCATCGTGGTCCATGATGTACAGTAGGCTTCTTGTTTTTTTCGCTCTACTTGCATTCGCTGTATTCTCACCGTGGAGCCGCGATGTGTGCGTATCGGTGTGCCTCGCTTAGCTTTGAAACGGTCACGACTTTTCTCGGTCCTGGAATAATCTTATTACAGAAAAGCAGTGAACATTTACTTAATCTGTGTCGTAATTTTGACGACAGATTCTAAATAAATTTAGTTTATTATTTTTTATAATGATTTTTTAACTATAGTTGTTCAGGTCCGGGATACCAGGTAGTGAGGATTCATTTGCAAATAAAAAGATTTTTGTTCTTTATAACAAAAAGTAAATATATTCAAATAAGTATGTTTTAGAATATTGCATAACTATTGCATATATTCTATAATATCTTCTCCTACTTTGCGCCGCTGCGCTCGCAGCTCGCTATATACATATATACACGCACGCTGTGCCGCTTCTCCTACTCCTGCGCTGCTGCTTTCTGCTAACGCTCGCCGCTTGCTGACTCGTGGCGCTGCTGTAGTTGCGCTGTCAGCTGTAGCGCGGGTCTAGCCGACAGTGGGGAAGCGCGATACTTCTTCGCGTATATTCTAAAAATGTATTTATATAAAAATTTTAGTTTATTTTTAATTTTGTTAATTTTTTAAAGCGGAGCTTTACGGGGCGTTACAGCTTTGAGCCTCTTCTGTAGGACTGCAACGTGTGCGTGCATATCGGTGTTTCGTTTCGCTTCTTGCCGTAGAGTTGCATTATGGTGTGCTTCGCTTGGTCTCGACACCTCTGCCGTAGGACTGCAATGTGTGCATGCATATCGGTGTTTCATTTTATTTTTATTATTTTACGTGCATTTACTATTATCGATTTTCTTAATTGATTTTACTTTGAGTTTAGTTATCTTTTTATATTCACTTCGCCTTACGTTGTCGTTACTTATTCTTATTAATTCAATTAATTATTAGATTTGTTGGATTTGCTATAACTTATTCTATACTACATTCTAGTATGAAGGGTATCGATGGATTTACTTTATAATAACTAATCTCATTGATTTTTAGTGTTTTAAAAATGCGAAAGAAAGTGAGCATTTCACAGTACTAAAAAATGGGAAATTTGGTACAGCGCACACTTACCATCATGTACAAAAAACCATTGGGGTTCTTCTGAGTCAATGGAGTCTTCAG
Source organism: Trichomalopsis sarcophagae (assembly GCA_024372645.1). Lineage (NCBI taxonomy): Eukaryota > Metazoa > Arthropoda > Insecta > Hymenoptera > Pteromalidae > Trichomalopsis > Trichomalopsis sarcophagae. The sequence goes on along the minus strand of QLSS01000320.1, from coordinate 73,520 downwards.
CGATTGTGGATATTTTTAGTCGATCAATAGAAACATATAATGTAAAATATGTGTCGTACTTAGGAGATGGAGATTCGTACACATTTTCAAACATTATAAATTCGAAACCTTATGGAACTCATGTGACAATAAGTAAGAAAGAGTATTGTGTTCATGTTCAAAAACGCTTTGGAACACAGCTCAGAAACTTGAAGAAAAACAAAAAACTTGGAGGAAAAGGAAAACTGACCGATAAAATTATAGATACACTACAAACTTACTATGGCAATGCTATTAGAGCACACCCGGATTCAATAGAAGACATGACTAGAGCAATCCTTAGCACATGCACTGTTTGCCTGGATCCAACTCTTGGTGTAAATACCAAAATACAGTAGCTGAACGTAAACAAGATGCGTATGTTCATCCACGAACTCTACCAGAAGAAATTTTCAACGAGATCAAGGTTGTATTTGAAAAATTGTCGGAGCCAGAGCTTCTAAGAAAATGTTTGGGTGAAAAAACTCAGAATGCTAATGAGTCATTTAATGTTTTGTGGAATATTGCTCCTAAAACGGACTTTGTTGGACTTGAGACTCTACAAATATCTGCCTTCTTAGCTTGTATAATGTTTTTAAGTGGCTGGAAAAGATAACTGTATACTTATGTCAGAGTTAAATATCAAGCCTGGCAAAAATGCGTTATTCGCTGCAGTAATAAAAGATCAAGCACGTATCAAAGATGCTGCAAAACAAGCAGAGTGTAATACCAAAGAGGCAAGAAAATTGAGAAGACTATTACGCATTTCAACTGTTGATGATGGTGCATATGTGAGTGGCGGGCACTAAAATGTTATTTCTAATCAGATTGTTATGCATGAATGTATCAAAATTATATTCAAAATATTATAACTACAATAATTATATGAATATACAGTATAAACAGTTGACAGTATACACAGTAATATAGTATAACCTATAAAAAGTTTTACAAAGCTGCAGTTACATTATTAAATATAGGTATATTATAAAAAATTTTTAGGCACTCGCCCCGTATAAAGAGTTTCGAAGAAACGTTTATACCCAGGGCAAACGCCTATTGGATTTGACCAAAAATGTGTTTTTTTTTTATTTCTTTCTGAGCTATTTTTTACCAAAAGGTTTTTTCATAAAAGTGTTCTGGCTATTTTATAGAAATTTAAATTCTAAATAAATTAACTGTATTTAAAAAGCCTAAATACCCAATTAAAAAAGTCTTTCTAGTAGCGAAGCCTCATTCTCGAAAATGTGACTTTCCGTCCGTGCGCAGGACCTGATGTTCATAAAAAATGACCTTATATTACACAACATACTTGTTCAAAACAACTTTTTTAAGTCAAATTCATGATGTATATTAAATATACTATATTTTACATGATCACCATGTATATGCATCTTTTTAGACATATTTTTATAGAACAATAAAGGTAGAAACTGATATTTCATCATTATACCCATACTAAGTTCTTGAAAAACTAAACTTTTCACACTTGCCTCTATGAAATACTTGTACAATGACTATATATGTTTAATATACTATATTCTAAGCCATCACTGAGCATATGTATATGTATATATACGTATATTTGATATTTTATCCCTCTACATAACCTTAAATCTTAAGGAAATATGAATTGTTTTCACTGTAACTATAATAAACACTTGCACTGTTACTAAACTCTACGACATTTCTACACTAAATTTTTAGAGTTTCTTCTCCTACTTTCTTTTACCTCTTCTGACTAAACCTTCTCTGTCTTCTGTCTTCGTGAATCTTGTAATCCTGTTACTTTCTTATCACTCCTTTTTTTTAAAAGCACACGCATCATCACAATATATTATTACACAGCCCGTAACCTGTAAGCCTGTGAACACAATGTCGTACACAAAATTTGTGCTGCTCTGCTATGGCTGACAGCAGCAAGTCACTTATATATCCGCAGTTTGGGGGCGTTGTATACATCGCTATACAAACACTATATATAGATGTACATGACATCGCTGAGCTCAAAAAACATAATGTATACCCCAATTTTTATAGTTTAAACAGAGTTATTTGAAAAATTAGTAGTTTAGGCCCTATCATTTACGTATACATCGTATTTTAAGGACTTTTATATGTATACAGTCATTTGAGACCAAATAAATATATGTATACCAAATTTTGGGGACTTACAGCTATTACACGTAAAAAGGAATAAAATGAATAGAGAAGAACAGCGACAAATGTAACATTATAGTTACTGTTAAGACTGTATACTGATATCAGCAGATAACTAAAGGTTGTAATAAAAGAGACAATAATAAATACATAACTTGAGAAAGAGATAGAGAGCGTTTCGGAGCGCTTTCCCTATAGTACATACAAACTTACACTCTCAAGTTAGGCAAACAAAAAACTATATTACAACAATTACTATAGCTAGAACGGCGACCTTGTATATATAGGTGATTCTCTGTCAAATCGGAGATAAAAAATCTTTCTCTTCATCAACTCACAGTAAATATGTTCCAGAAACAGTTTCCAATGCACCTGAATTGTTTCAGATTTTTAAATTACTTCTTACCAAAATGGTAGGGAGCCAAAAATGTAAATTTCGACAATTTTTGAAATTTCCCCGCTTGGGTATAATTTTTTTCTTTTCTCTTAAATTAAGTACCGGCACGATGCTTGCACCCCGTGCCAGCATTGTGCTGAGCACAATGTCGTAAAAAAATACAAAGTAATAACAAATAAACATGATACGTTAAAATAATTGCTAAGATGCACGATTTGACTTTCGATCTGGATGGATTAATTTAAACTCAAAATTTAGTAAACATGTAGAGTTCTAGACTTATAATGAAGTGTACATCGACAAATATGTTCCTGAACTTGTGTACGCGTGAAACAGTTTAATTGAGACATAACCGCTAAATGATACAATAACAATTAAATTAATAATCAGCTTTTATGGTAATGAGTGCAATCTATAAGACCTTAATTTACGCAAAAAACTTGGCTTAAATAAACGATTTAAAATAACCTAGTAGTAATGGCTAGAAACAATATCGTAGATATGCACGTGCAAAAACTTGCGCAGATAATCGAATCCAAACGCGAAAATAAACAAAATAAGAACATAAAAATCTAGTAAAACATAAGTGGTATCCTCAATTTAAAACTCCTCGAAGATTGAATAAATAAAACTTTGAGAGAAGCATTGTTACAATTCTCGAATTAAGCGTCCTCAAAATTCGGTATACATGTATAGTTTTGGACTTATAATGAGGTGTACATCGACAAATATGTTCCTAAACTTAGGTACGTGTAAAAATGTTTAACTGAAACAAAACTGCTGTCTGATATTATGATAATTTAATGAATAATCAGCTTTTATGGGTAATAAGTGCAATCTATACGACCTTAATTTACGCATAGAACTTGGCTTAAATAATCGTTTCAAAATAATCTTGTAGTAATGGCTAGAAACAATATCGTAGATATTTCGCACTTGCGCAAACTTGCTTAGTTCATCGAATCCGGAAGCGAAAATAAACAAAATTTGAACATGACAATCTAGTAAAACATAAATGGTATCCACAATTTAAAACTCTGAGAAAATTAAATAAACAAAACTTTGAGGGAAGCATCGCCACGACCCTCGAATTAAGCGTCCTCAAAATTCGGTATACATATATAGTTTTGGACTTATAATGAGGTGAGCATCGACAAATATGTTCCTAAACTTAGGTACGTGTAAAAATGTTTAATTGAGATAAAACTGCTGTCTGATATTATGACAATTTAATGAATAATCAGCTTTTATGGTAATAAGTGCAATCTATACGGCCATAATATACGCATAGAACTTGGCTTAAATAATCGTTTCCAAATAACCGAATAGGAATGGATAGGAACAATCTTGTAAATATGCACGTGCGGAAACTTGCGTAGTTAATAGAATTCAGCTGCGAAAATAAACAAAATAAGAACATGGAAATCTACTAAAACATAAGTGATATCCTCAATTTAAAACTCTGAGAAAATTAAATAAACAAAACTTTGAGGGAAGCATCTCCACGACCCTCGAATTAAGCGTACTCAAAATTCGGTATACATACATAGTTTTGGACTTATAATGTAATGTACATCGACAAATATTTCGTAAACATAGGTACGTGTAAAAATGTTTAACTGTGTAACGATTCAGCTTTCCCTGCCTGGTTAGCTGTCAGTCGGAGCCAGGATCGTGGTAGGGAAAGGTGTAAAATAATGAATTCTGTTGTTGTATTTCAAAATTAACAATATATATATATATATATATATTTAATAACCAAAAGTAATAAAGCTAGGAGTCAGTTGTTATAACCCGTCTGAAACAGAAATCAATTTGTTCTGTGTTAAGAATATTTTGCCTTCACAATGTTGATTGTTTAATTTATCGCGGTTAACAAATCATACGGCGTTGATCGATATTTCGCATTAACAAATTATTTGCGTAGCTTACATTACTAGACTGAGTCGGTTTCCACGTACGGTACGGGTGCTATTGGTCGGTGACGGATTTTGGAGGTTAGGAATGCATTCGAGTCAGTAAAGTCGTGTGCGCACGGCTACACCGTCGCGAATGTACGGAACGACAACGGTTTCGTTCGCCCTGTGTGCTCACAGTGGCGAGAGAAAGAGTATCGTGAGGATTATGAGGTTATCCCTAGGATTTGTGAAGTCGTGTGCGCACGGCTACACAAATCGTCGTCGCTCGACTCTGTCCTCCCTTTACACTGTGTGCTCACAACGATAAAGTGATTTGTGAGTTGTCGGCGTAGAAGTCGGATGTTTTGAGGTTAGGGATGAACCTTGGATTAACGTGGATGGACGTGAGCGCACGACCCAGTGAATCGTCGGCGAGGCGGTTACTGATTCCTCGACCCTGTGTGCTCACAGTGGCGGAGAAGTTCAGTACGGCTCTGGTTTCTAGGTTAGGGTTGGCGGTGACGTTGAGTGTCTACTACGTGTGCTCACGTAGAAGAGACTCTCAGCCTTTCGGGTGTTCCGGGTTGTCTCGTGTGCTCACGACGGCAACTCGGATTTTGAAACAATTATTTAACCTAAGATCTATGCTTACATTAAGGATGTATAGGTTGCACTTATTACCTTAAAAGCTGTTTAAGAAGTAAATTGTCATTACTTCAGTCAGTAGTTTTGTCTCAGTTAAACTGTTTTACGCGTACCTAACTTAAGGAACATCTTTGTCTATGTACACCTCATTATAAGTTCAAAACTATAAATGTATACCGAATTTTGAGGACGATTATTTGAAGGGATGAAACGATGCTTCTCTCAAAGTTTAATTCATTTAATCTTCTAGGACTTTTAATTTGTAGATACTGTTAAACTTAAAGTAGATATTTTGTTCTTTTGTTGTTTATTTTCGCTGCAGGATTTGATTAACTACGCAAGTTTTCGCACCTGCATATCTACGATATTGTTTCTAGCCTTTACTGTACACGTTTAATTTATTTAATCTTTTAGAAGTTTTAAATTGTGGATACCAATCATGTTTAACTAGATTTTCATGTTCTTATTTTGATTATTTTCTCTGTTGGATTTGATTAACTACGCAATTTTACGCACCTGCATCTACGATATTGTTTCCAGCCATTAATATTAGGTTATTTTGGAACGATTATTAAACCCAAGATCTACGTTTACATTAAGGATGTATAGCTTGCACTTATTACCTTAAAAGCTGTTTCATAAGTAAATTGCCATTATTTTAGTCAGCGGTTTTGTCTTAATTAAACTGTTTCACGCATACCTCAGTTTAGGAACATCTTTCTCTATGTACACCTCATTATAAGTCCAAAA